>VZTL01029981.1:19722-47476 GCA_013400535.1 Scopus umbretta
CCCCCCGGCCAACTCCCCCCAGTTTCTATACTGAGCGTGACGCCATATGGTATGGAATAGCCCTGTGGCCAGGTTGGGTCAGCTGTCCTGGCTGTGCCCCCTCCCAGCTTCTTGTGCCCCTGACAGAGCATGGGAAAATAAAAAGTCCTTGACTCGTGTAAACACTACTGAGCAACAACTAAACCATCAGCGCGTTATCAGCATTGTTCTCATCCTAAGTCCAAACCACAGCACTACGCCAGCTACTGTGAAGAAAATTAACTGTGTCCCAGCTGAAACCAAGATAGCAGGAAAATTTAAGCATGGGCACAATAGTATCTATTAAAGTAACTCTGTATATAGGATGACGTCGTCCTGACAGAGTGAGGAAACAGAGGAATGAAAACGGCTCACAACTCTTAGTACAGGAACAGATAACAATACTCATATTGTCCAAAATATGAAAGTATTTTGTCTTCATTAAAAGACAACTAAATTATTCAATCACAAAATTTAATGCAGCCTTGTTTTCCTTAAAGTGTTGCACATACAAAGACAGTATAGAGAAAATATCAAAAGTGCAAACTGATTTTTTTTGAAAAAATAAAATAATTTTCAGTTATACATAATCTGGCTGAATTCACATTGTTCTGTCATATTACCATGATTAAGAAAATGCTTTCCTTGTTCATGTTTGAAGCAATGAGAGACTGCTTCAATTAAAAATTATTACATGCTAATATTGAAAAAAGAGAAGGGAAGTATTCAGTCCTCTATAATTTATAATTTTTGTTTGTATCAGTGACTAATCATTTATAGAAAGTGAGATTTTTGAGGTTTTCCATTATTGTTTGAGGTTTTACTGGTATCGTGTGATTTTAAATCAGTGCTTTTATTAAATTTGAGGAGTTGAGATTTTTCTAAAACATATATTCACATTGTTGTGGATCTCATAATTCATTCAGTATTGTTTCTTCCACGTATTTTCAAACTGTAAAGGTTTCCTTAAGCCTTATTCCAAATGAAACAGCAGGACCAATAATATGTGACGTAGGTGGCAGTCACAACTGAACAGAAAATTCCAATGTTGAGCATCTAATTTTTTGTGAACTCCTAATTCAACTAAGTACTAAAGAAATGCAATATACTTTAAAAAAATACATACTATTAACAAAAAAAATAATAAATTACATTGAAGCAGGGGAAAGATTTCCAGATATCAGCATCTCAGACCTTAAAAAACAGGACATCCCAAAAAGAAAACATTGGTATGATGGTGACAAAAAGGGTTTGGTTTACAGATGGGATAACTATTGGAAATTAATTAGAGGGAATTATCTTTTAATTATTTATCTTATATTGTCTTTTAGGAATTATCATGAAGCAAGACTTTATTAAGCTGTGGACTGTATTCAAAAGTGGGCAAGTTTCCCAGGATTTAGGGGTTTACTGTGATTGTTTAGGGCAGGCTTAACGGATGGTTTATGATTGGATTAATGAACGGGATAAGAGTTTTATAAAGGTATCCCCCTACCTATTCTCAAAGGGCTGTGGATACTTTCACTTATAGAGCTCCGTTTAATATCTGTACTGTAAAAAACTAATTTATGTTAAAAATTCCATAGTTAACTATACTTTTCAGTATCTACTGAATCTCTGGGCAGAGGGGAATATGTCTGTTTTCTAAAATTGCAAAGATGATAATATTTTGTAGAGGTCTGACACAGAGTTATAGATACTATATAGTGTTTCTCTTATATCATGTTTTTTTCTAGACTGTTGCTTGAAAAAGAGTAATTAGAACCCTGAAGTCTTCAGTAGAATGTTCCAACTTTGCCAACAACTCAGCTGAACAAGCTGTCATCTCTAAATAGAAAATTTTAACTTTGTTTACCTGGTTTATATTATCCAGTGACAGATTATACCAGTGCTTTGGCTTAACACAAGAGAGATTAGTGCTAGGAAACAATCCCACCGTCAGGCTAGTAGCCATGAGCAGCAGGGTCGTCGTGCCTGGGACGTTGGTAGCATTTATCTGTCACACCTGCACTTTGGGGGTTGGGGAGAAGAGCACCTCATTTCAATCCTTTCAAGCCTTTCTGTCTGTAACAAGAAAGCTTAGTAGAGACTAATTAAAAGTTCTAAAGTAAGCTTTTAAAACAAGTAAAAGGGAACCGTAGGTGTGCACTTCAGTTATACGCAGATGTGAATGAAGAAGGGGAAAAAGTGCTTTCTGAGGCTTCAGATTGCTATTGGCTTGGAAGCTATCAACTTGAAGTTTAAAAAGCTTCATGAAGAGGATTTTTTTTTTTTTTTTACTTTTACTCTGATTAAATTTTCTAAAATGTTTTGTAAAATTTATTTAGTGCTGCAGGCAGGAACGACTGAAATTTACAGGTAGCAAAAATCCTCTAAACTTAAAAAAACCCCAAACCCTTAAACAGCACCCCATCCAAACTGAAGGGCCTACGAACACCGAAGATCTATCAGTTGTGTTACTGCATTACACAGGTTGTTCTGGTGACCCCTCAGTGTAACAGTTGGCTGGTTTTAGTAACATGGTGACTATGAAGCATAATTCCAAGAAACGTCACAGCTTTGATTATTCTCAGAGATTACGTAATGATCTGAATGGAGTATATAACACGACTATGTCGCATCTGTGGGGAGCTATTCAGTAGCACTACAGATCACTGTTTGAGGACTGCTTTGTTGTAACTAAATCCCTGAGTATAAAGATGAAACCATAAAGACCTGATTTATCTACGAGCAGAAAGAAGCATGATGGGCTGTTAAATGTATTTTTTCTTTTTAATAGTTAAGACGTTAATAGTAAGTCCTGTTGTCTTTAGAGAGAATTATGAATGCTTTTATAATCTCTTCACACACTAATAGGACAAACTGTGTCAGCATTTTAATAAATGTTGTGTTAGACACCTAACATCCTGGGATTTAAAAAAAAAAAAAAAATCAGGCTGACTGATTTTCTGCTCTTTCCATGGACCACCATTCATGCAAAGAGTAGAAAAACAATGAGAGGACAGCAATGGCATGTCTGCCTAAAGGAAGAGATCTTTGTCTGACCAGAGGCCCCACGGTAGGTAATGCTGGCAAGTAAAGTGCCTACAAGACTCCCATGCTCATGTGGTAAATCTATTTTCAGACTTGGGCAAGGAAACCTGAAAGATAGATGGGAAGATTATAAAGCCATAAAAGAAGAAGCAGCAAATGTGAATGGACAGAATATAAAAATATATTGTGGCATTTCTAGTCTGCTCTCTTCATTTTCTTTAATCTGGGGCAGGGTTTTAAGTCTCAAGGAATATAAAAGATAAGAAAAATAACCTCTGTTAACAGGTGAGAGTTCTGGTTATAAATAAAGGCTGTTGAGGTGAAGTAAAGTACAAGGAATTGTAGCCTAGAAAGCTGCTAGAATTCCACCTGCAAAGGTGAATAATAAATGCAAGGATTTTGGATAGCTTCCAGTTTTAAAGGAGAATTCTGAATTTTTTTCATACCATTTCAAAATAAGGAGGGCAACACCTCCAGGAACAGCCCAAGCCTGTATAAAAACATAATTTTCAATTCACTTGGCTAACTATTACAAAATACCCGGTAAGTAACCTCAGTGTCATAAAGTCCCAAAGTTATGTGATGTAGAGTTGCCATGGAATACTCTGTATCGGCATAGAATATGTAGAGTCTTGTTTCTTTTGAAGGAAATAATAGCTTTAACATTCTTGTAAATTAAGCTAGCAGCTAGGAACTGTCTCCAAAAATATGACCAACTTTGACTCCTATTTGAAGTGCAAGCTGGACATCTTACCTTCTCCAATGCATACCAAGACACACATTCCTGTAAAAATCCTAGCATAAGCAAGCCCTCTCTCCATTCTTTTATCTGTAAAAATAAGTGAGAGGGGAAAAAAACCCAAGCCATTACATGATTCTGACACACGGTCAGGTTCTAAAAAGCAAAGCATGTCAGTCTAGGCAAAACTGGACAGAAGCCCAGGAATAAGTAGTGAGATTGCCAAAAGACTTCCCGGAACAAATAGATTACTCATATCTGTTACTTTAAAAATAACTACACAACAGTTGACCTTTTTTGTAGCAAATCAGTAAATTCTCACCTATTGAGAAGTATGAGACAACTCCCTAGGGTTCTGCATTTAGCTCAGAACTGCAAGACTTTGTTGAGAATTATTGCTTCATGATTAGAACACTGTACAATTTTTGACTCATTAGCAGATTAGAAAATGTGTTATGTCTACTTTTTATTTTTATTGTTTTCTTCAGTCTTGTTTAATTACAGGAGTGATAGGATGAACTACATATTATTGGCGAGTTTAAAAATACAGCACAACTTTCTGCTGGATTTCACTGGAATTTTCCACCAGGGTCAAAAATCAAGATCCTAACACTGATGCTGTGATTGTTGCTTTGAATTTGTGATAAAATTAATTAGGATAACCATACCAACAGTTTCTAAAAGCATACCTTGGAGTCCTCCTGCAAAACTAAAGTTTGAAGAAGCTAATCAGCTGAATATTAACCTATGTAGATATATGTATGAAAGGAAAAGCCAGTTCATTAAAATCAAGTGTAAGAACTCTGACTTAAATAGAGTGACATTTTCAAATTACAGATTTTTTTTCTACTTAACTTTGCTGTATTTCACTTTACTCAGATAAATAAATACCCGTGATATACTCCTATCTATCAATGCTGTTAAATTCTATCAACTACAATAAATACCAGTACGGAGAAACAATTAGTAAGTGCTGTAACCAAAAAACTCAACCCAATAACCAAACAGAGAAACACTGATGTACCATATTACTTTATTTTTTACTGTTTTCAATAGCTTGCTTTTTTGTTTTTTTGTTTTTTTTTTCTATACCGCAAATTTCTGTAGGACAGTTAAAGGAAGTCTGTTGACTTTTGGCATAATTTCGTGTAAAATTCTGGCGGTCCCATTCATTTCACATGTGTGATAGTCTACAAAGTTGATTTTGAAGCTATAAGAAAAAGAACTGGATGTTGTGGATCAAACTTAGATTCATGTAAAAGTAATAGATGTATGGTATACAGGTGCATTATTTGAGAACTTCCAAATAGAAGCTTATGATAACATATTTTAAATATTCACACTACCTTACATGGAAATTGTATTTGCAGTATACCATCACAGGAGCTATCTCATGAAACTGTTTTGCCAAGAAGTAGTTTATAAATTCGAGACTCATTGATTCGCTCAGACTCCAGTTCAAGAACGACATGCCATTAACTTTTGCGGGACTGTTCATACTTATATTTAGGTATGTTCTCTGAAACTGCTCGTGCTTACCTTCAGATGCATGCCTAAGTACACGGCCAAGTAGGCACAAAGGACAAATAATGCACCTTTAACTGAGAGCGATCTGTGAGTGAAAGAACTTACACTGACTTTGTTATTTTTTGGGATTAGGCTTCGTCAACTTTTATGTACAAGAGGGATCATAGTGTGAAAATGTGTCGTTGTAAAGCCCTTTTTTTGAGTAAGTTCAGACCAACAATCCATTATGTTGGCTGAAATACAAGCCACATGTTCTCATATATTAGTGATAGAACAAATTTGAGAGGCTTAAATATTCTTTTCTTTTACTTTAGGAGTGAGTTACAGTCTCTCTGTTTTGTCAGGAAGCATTATTTCACATGCTTACTTTAGCATGACATTCCTCTTAAGAAATATAACAATCCAGTCACTTAAATCATTGTAGTATGGGCAACTCAGTCTTAGTGAGGGTTTTTTTGCATAAGAATTAAGAAAATCTACACCATTAGTGATCTCTTTGGACATTTCCTTTATCATTCAATTTTTTAATTCTTTGTATTTGATTAGTATAACAACACTGTCGTTTGAGTTGTCAGTGAGATTCCTGATGCAGTCCTGTAGTACGTCTACATCTTTGTTTTATCATGCAAACAAAACCAACAGAAAACAATGTGGTGTTTAAAGGGGGAAACAAGAAACTGTATCCATTAGGTTAGAAAAAATCGAAAGATGAATAGTAGCATTAACATTTTAGCATTTTATCAGGACCAAATGAAGACTTTGGGTAAAACCTGAAGTACTGAAAAAAGCGTAAAGCACAGAAAAATGTGAGTTAGTTGTATTTTGCAGGATCCATGAACATCTTTTAAGACACTTTCTTGTATAACAAGATTGGTTGCTACCTTTGAAAATCATGTGGTTTACTTGCAATTTAAAAACCATAGTGATTTGCATCTAAACAAATATGTGTGCATCGGTTAAGTTAGGCTATTTTACCTGAATAAAAGTAATTAAAGCTTCTTTACAATCATGAATGAAAGTTTCGTGCTTGTCTGCTGTGTACAAGGAAGTAAATTTAATAGGGAAAGGCTATAAAACTAAGAATCTGGCAGCATTTGTAAAAAATGCTAAAAAGCAATGTAGGTGAAACCATTGCTGATACATTTTTTTCACAGTTGTTCAAGCTGGTGAAAGCTATTCTCTTCACTCATAAGAAGCCATACCAAATACATGATACTAATGCCATCCGACAATGCACCCTCACCCATTAAACACATATTTAATGTTTATGTAGTCATGTTTCTGTTCCTGACATAAGCTTAAATTCTGTGTTAGAGGCTGTCCACTTTCTTTGCAGCCCTGGCAGGGCACAGAGTAGGTGAGGAGACAATAGGGTGTATTTTTGACATCTTCTGTCTATTCATAATTGATGATATCTTAATTAGAGTCCCATAAAACAGATATACATGTAGTATACTTTTCTCAAATCATAGTGGAAATCTGATGGATCATTGCAATTGTAATCTCTGTTTAAACAGGAATCAAAATTTTGACCGACTTTCTGTTCCGCATTTGATTCTTACTGCACTGTTCCAAATAAGTATGATGTACAATCTACTTTATCCTTGATCAAATATTAAAAAGGTTCTGAAAAATGCATTAGTGGTGTAGTCTTCCTTAAATCAAAAAGGTAAGTCAATAGTCGTCATAGGCTACTGACATCAGAGAAGAACAGCTTCCATGGTCTTGTTTTGACACGTCCCATCAATAATATTGAATGTTTCTTTATTCATTAATTTCTGACTATCAGTTTGCAAGATATGCTCAGTTGTACTATTTTCCTTGATGTACACTGCTGTAGTGCCATTGTTCTGATATCCGAGACCTGAAAGAAAGCTCTAGTGGGTAGTTCCAACTTTCCAAAAGGGGTTACTGACATTGCATAGTAATGATAAAATTGCATTTGGAAGTAGTTACTATGCATACAAAACAGACAATTTCACAATATTTCTACCTCAGCTCAAATGTTTTCACCTAACAAAACACAGGGAAAGCTTTCTGTAAGCAATATGTCTTTTTTACAACACTGCTGTTATCAATGTCCTGCTGTCCCAGATCTCTGATGAAGTGCAGTTTTAAGAAAATACCGATTTGAAAAATGATGTGTCAATATCACCCGTGCTCTGAATTTAAGGTCATTAACTTTGAAAGGTCTAAGTCATAGCAAAACACATAGAAATTTAGAATCCAGAATTCATTTGGTCTCATCAGAGCAACTAAAGCATTAGACATAGTGGCAGAAAGCTTCTGGAGCTATTTCAATAGATCATACCTGTTAGTCATATAGGAATTTCCAAATGGTAAGCAAACATGATATCTTGCCAGACTGATTATTTAGACCATTCATGCATGGAATTACTATTGAAGTTAGAGGTAATCTTCCTGAATTGATTTACTAATGCCTTCTGGGGATAGTATTGGTTATGAATCAGTAGATACTTTTCTCAAAAGCATATCTGGTGAAGAAATATCTTGACAGTCTTGGGGTTTGCTACTTTTGCCACAAAGAACTCCATGAAAATTAAGCAGCTGTAAGAGTATTTGAAACAGAAAAAGAGAAGTCAGTCTGCCATTCTTATTAATAGTAACTTGAGTAACGCTTATCTAAAACTCACTATGCAAGTTGTTCCAGTTATTTCAGCGTACACTGTTCTCTGCAATTTATCATATACCTATGCAATGAAACGTATTCCAGAGCCAAATTCAGGGAGGCTATAACTACATTACTTATCCACTAAATGTCCAAGCTACGAATGAATTCTGCCATCATCCTGGGGACTCGGCAATGAGGGCTCAAGGCCAGCTGTAATAGAGCAACTCTCTGGCCTTGATGCTGTTTGATACAGATCTGTTTGAGAAGCCCTGGCAGGGGCTGGCCACCTCTCATTCAGGAGCTGTTTATCCTGAGCCACTCCACCATGGTCCCTGCCTGAGCTATGTTGCATCCGTGCTTCTGCTTGCCATGTATCTTGAAGATCTGGACCAGGATGCTGACCTGCAGGCCCCTGGCTTGACTTCAGACCTATGTCATCACTGTCAATTTGCCTAGCAGTCCCTGGCCGGTTAGCTGACCCTGGTTACTGCTCTGCTCCACGCTTGTTTTGGGTGCTTTGATGCTGTGCCCTTGCCAGTGAGGCCACTGTCCTGCCTGCCTTGCCATCACCCTTGGCTCCCAGTTTGCCTTCCCTTATGGAGCAGAACACTGTCGGTGCTCCCTGATGCTAACTCCTGTATTATATTCCAATAATTTAAGATCCTGAATAGAGGACATTCATACAAGTGCATATTGTATGCATACCCACAATAATGAAACACTTCATTTTTTTCTTTAAAGATGTATCCTTTGTCTCTTCCCAGATTACAGAAACCTAAAATACATGGCATGGAAGATTAAGCCTTTGACTATTCTGAGTATGACGTGTATGAATACATGTGAAATATACAGGTCATGAGAGAGAGATTCATAAATAATAAAGAAGGCTTCAGCGTATAAGTGGTGAGCTTGCAGATGGAGGAAAGTTAAGCACAGAAGAATAGATTTTCAATGTCCACTGCAGAGGTAGGAATAAAATCCAGATTTCATGAGTGTCAGTCAATGGCTGTGTTCGCTAAGCACTGCAGCCCCCATTCCTGCCCATGATCTGCTTATTGCTCAATTATATAGGCAGAATAATACCTTGCCAGGCTTGGCAGAAATAGTTGAAATTCTGAAGAATCAAAAACAAGGAAAGAGAAGTGATGAATTTCAGCTAACATGACTCCACTGCAGAAGTACAGCCAGCTGGAGGTAAGAAAATCCATGCTGAAGACAGGGATGAGACATTGATTGATAGCCTTGTTTGAGAGATGGCTGAGATCAGCCTGACAGTTTCTGGCACAAATTGTATTTCCTGCTGTTCAGGCAACTTAATTTCATTTATGTTCATTTATGCCAGCTGGGTGTATCTTATTCTTCTCTTCCCCCTTCCATGTGCTGGAGTTTCACCTTTTTTTTCCTAAATAGCAGCTCTACCTTTGGTAAAAAATGTCATTAAAAGGCAGTTATTCACTTAATCCATCTAGCTGACGTTTCTTTAGTTTTGCCTTTTGTGTGCTCGGTAAAAAAGGAAAGCTTTACGTGATCTTTAGTATGATTCTACCCGGAGATACGCAATTCAGACCACTGGCCGGTGTCAGTTTATTGATACTGACCTGTGAAATATTTCCTGTCCTGTTATCTGTCTGTTGTTCTCTAGCTTCAAAGTCTGTGTTCCCTGTGACTCTGAAGTTATATATCAGCTATCAGTGGGGCCCCTGCCCCCCTGTGTGCTGTACATTAATGCATCAAGTATGCCATCATTAAGATAAATTATGCCTTTTGTGAACATTTGAGTCCGTATTTTGGGGTACAAAAAAGCAGCGGTGCTTGAATTAGGATTTAGGATGTCACTTACATGTTGGAAAGAAATTGATTATTTAGCACAATTTTGGCAAGGGAATTAAGAGAATTCAGGCTAGTGTTTTTGTGTAATATGATATTTCTGTTGTAATACTGAAGCAGAAATAAAATTACAGAAAAAGAAATAAGAAAAATATTAGAGATAGGCAACAATGGTATTTTTGATAATTCAGATTTGAGTTATAAAGTTACAACATGCTGGTAAATCTGCAAACTTTTAGCAAACCTGGTATGTCTTGCTAAATGTCATTGGTCCTAAATCTGAGCTGCAGAATATAAGTGTTGAAAGTATTTTACAGTGGCAGTGGTAGGAGAAAAAAACATGGAAGAAAATTCATGATCTTATACATTTTTTAAACATGCACATTTCTATGTACAATATCTTACACTCTGAATATGTGGACCTGAGTGTGTATTTATGTAAGCATATCTTATGTACATATTGTAATGATTGTTAATCAGATATTGATAAATATACACCATACAAATATCTTCCAATATTAGGATTAGAATTGGCATATAAGGAATAAAGAATTCTGTTCACTGGAAGTATGAAAGAGCAGATGAAACGTCTCTGAGTAGGGAAATAGATTAAGGACTAGAAAGCGCCTTGCAGGTTACGTTTCTATGATATACCAAGTGTATGAATTATGAACAACTGATTTTGAAAGTATACCAAAGAGATTTACAAATCCAAAGTCATAACTTCACTTCTTTGTGAGGGGTCTCCTATTACAGCATCAGCGGCCACAAAAACGGGCAGGAGAGGTCTAGTCACTCACACTTTTCCCTCCCTGTCCATGGATATTTTGGCAGAGGAGGAAAGGGAAGCAGAGAATGGGACGAGTGATGCTTCCATTCCCTTTACTTCTCTTTACTCCTTAGGCCAGCAGCATGGCTAACTCAGCCATTAGCATCTCAAACCATGGAAGAAGTAGGGAAGAAGCTGGATCAAGTGAACAGGAACTCTGACCCACAAGTAACTACACTTGGCCGGGGCTTGTCCCTACACGTGACTGCATCCCTGCTGTAGCTGCTGTGGGCTTTCATTGCCTTCACCTACGCTTCAAGCAGGCTCTAGAAGCAAGGCAAGCTTCTGCTAAAGGTTTGAAAGAAATGTAAAATTAAAGCGACTTCAAAGTTAAAAATTCTCATCCTAGAACATTATAGGGTTATTGGAAAAATACATTAGGGAGGTAATACAAAAAAATCCTGCTCCTTTCTCAAAGAACAATAAATACCACATGATTCAATAGGTTAGCCCTTTATTATATTATGAATCTGTGAGATGTATTAGTTTTCCAGCACACATTAAACTCAGTGTGTGATGTTTGTATCATGAAAGCCTGTCTGAAAAACATCACTCTTGCAAAGTTACCATGCCAGCTTTGATGGTTGTCTCCAAATATTCTAAAACGTGTTGTTTCCCACCTCAGTCCCCACTTTCCCAGATTTCCTTGAAATTTCCTGATATGTTACTTGCTGGTTTTTAGATGAGCTTAGATGAGTTCTTTCCCCTGTCCTTGCTAGTTATTATCTTTGAAGTGTAGGACTGTGTGATTTGCTATGCTAGCCTCATATTAAGCCCTTCAAAAATTACCAGGTTCATTGAATTCAGGAGGTATTTTTGCAAATATAAAGATGTTCACTTGCATAAATTGCTTGTAGGTCCACGATTTAAAGTAATGATAATAAGAAGCTAATAGAACGTTGATATCTTTTTAACTCCATTTTCATATGACATATGAATATATTGAAAGAATGACACATTGCAAGCATTTCCATGAAATGTTTCTGCTGACATGTGGCAAGGTAACAGACATGGCATGCAGATAAGTGGGCTTGTCAAAGGGGTCCTTTTCTACTTCAAGGAATTCTGAGGTGCAGCATCAGGAAGATCTATTTGATGATGCATCTAAATTATAATTTTGGAAACATAATCCATGTTTGAAATAAAACAAAAATGTCTTTCTGGCAAAACTGCATTTTTGTACTGACCATTTTACTAGAAACAGTTTTAATTTTCTTTTGCAAAGTAATGAACATACGTTCATAAGTATCACTGGCCAAGAACAATTTTGCAGCTGTTTTCATACAAGATATTGTCTGCTAAGACAAATGTATAAAAAGCAGAACTAAGGAAATTCTTTTTTCTAGATATAAAAAGAAAATTTGCTAGAGTGACAGAACAAAAGGCTATAGGATTTGTTCCATGTTCTGCCAGCTGCCACATTAAGAGAAATAAACTAGAGACTCTATGAAATATTAATTGTCAGAAAGTAACATTTAATTGGGTATTAAAAACTTGGGCAAATGTTATTATGTCTGGCATGTTCAATAGTCTTAAAGAATCATGAGTACGACTTATACAACCAAAGGGAAATTGGGTTGAAGAACTGCAAGGGAATGGTTGTTTTCTCATCTGAAAACTTGCTCTTCATGAAATTAAGGTATATTACCTGTTTATTAAAGTTTTCAAAGTGGAAATGGTACAAGGAAAGGAAGATACTGTCTATTCTGAAGCAAAAGGAAAGAAAAAAAAAATAATCTAAGACTGCAGTAAGGTTGTAATCTTGGAAGACGGGGAAGGCGGCTGAATACTAAACTGTGACAGCGAAGGAGGGGGGAAAAGGTAGTCAGAAAGATTTAGGTGTGTTGTCCAAAAAGAGGCTGGAAACATCACTACTGTGGCACTGAGCAAGCTCTGTGCCTTGTCACCACAGCTTCTTACAATTAAAGGGAACTTGGAGGCTGGTGGGTAGAGATGTTGACAAACTTTTTCCCCTCCATCCATTTCTTCGTAATCTGTTAGGGGAAAAAAAATCACACAATATGACTTTTACTTAAGCTAAACTCATCTCTGCCTACTTGCGATGCTCCAAAAGCGTGTAAACTGTTTCCACATGTACTGCTGTCTGTGCAGTCAGAAAGCAAAAAGCTTACTATCATTTACCTTCCACCAGCAAATATACAAAATAATCACGGACGCAAGGTAGCAAAGGTTATTACAGTGGTGTTCAAAAGCATTGCTTTTGTGAGTCAATAAAGAAAATATAATTTTTTTTAAATTTGACAGTTTGCACACTTTCTTTTTACCGTTTGCAGAAAATTTACAAGAAATGGCAGAGAATAGCAAATACATAAACAAAACTAAAGAACACCACACGTCAAATGTGGTTGGTTAGCAACTGAACTGTTGTTCTAGTCTGCTCATACTTTTCTGTGTCATATATATTTAGCATTTGTAACAATACTTGCTCAGTCCTAGAAACTTAATATAGCAGCTTTCTCTGAATGAGGAAATAACTTTAGGGAAAGAATTTCTCCTTTTTAACACTAAACTAAATCCAGCCATGGTATATATGAGAATTGGAAGCTACATCCGTGCAAGTAAATTAAATGTGCCTGGGACCGTTCCTTAGCATTGAGGACAGTTGGCACAAAACCCTACACACACATGCCATTAGCTATCGCAGCATGGAGAACAGATGGCTAGATGCAAAGTGTCTGGTAAGGACAGTCACTCAGCCATGCCGACTCCACAGCGGTGCCAGTCTGGGAGAGTGCTAGCTAGTCGGGCTGCAGCGCTCCCCGGCACAGTTGTAGCAGCTTCCCAGTGCACACAGTCAAGTTCTAGCGCTGGGATCTGTTTCACTTCACAAGGCAGGCAGGTGCAGAGTTCCTCTCCCCACCAGCACGCTGTCTTCCGACTGACATTACGGGGGAGAGAGTAAAAGCTTTTTCTTACTGCGTGTCTAATGTAGTGACTTGCACAGGGGCGTTGCTGATGGTGGCATTCCACTGAATGGAAACCTGCCTCTCGCCAAGTAAAATTTCCGGCAGAATCTGGCAGGTTTTTCTCAAGTGAACTGGGTGATTGTAAGGTCGCCTGAAACTTGCAGTGCTAATCCTAAAATTGCTAAACCCTTCTGTAGGACGTGATCTTTCAAAGCACTTAAGTGGGGACATAAACTCCAGAAAAAAAGCGTATTCTTATTTTAATTTTTTAAAGTGCCTTTTTGGATAAGGGCCTAGAAGGCATATACATAGAAGGACAGAGTGAGGCTTGCAGTGAGCTTCTTAATTTAAACTTTCATTTGCAGGAAGAAATCACAATTTTAGCAAGCCTATAACGTGTGTTTTCCTTCTGAGTTATAAATTATGCAGTATAGTAAAGGCTTGCTTCTGTTAGACAGAAAGTAACTGAATAAATAACTTGGATTTCTTTTTAAGTTCTGAGCATTCATGTAGCATAAATTGTCTAATTATAATAAATTTTTTTACTCCCTTTGAAGTAATTGTTAAAATATTTTTGCAAGATTTGAAAGAGAAAAAACATAAGGTTTGAATTTTTCAGCGGAGAAGGCTCTTATTAATTTTCTTTCAGTATAGTAATTGTAAAAATACAATTCTGTTTCATCTTTAATACAAGGTAGAGAAATGGAAAGTGAGTTTTCTGCCCTAGCAAAGAGATTACTAATAAGGACATTACTGTCTTATTGAAAGTATCAATTTGCTGTTTAGTAAGGTGCTAACACATTGTTTCAGACTTCTATGATGTACCATACCAGAAGGGAGCATATATGATTGTCATTTGAATTTCTGCTGCAACTCATAATGTTATATCACATGAAATGCAGGTGAAAAGCTTCACGTAGGCAGATGACATGACGCTAATAGTAACAGCATCTACCCAAATCTATCTGCCTTGGAAAAACCTCCTTAATTCATACCTGCCACCTAAAAGAATGATCTCTCTTTTGGTCTGTGAAGAATCTCTTCCCCTCCTGCCTTCCTCCAAAATCTTCCCAAATGCTATTGTGCTTCTCCTGCTAGATGTAGAAAGGTCTGTGAGGGGTGAAGATGCCACCTAAAGATACCATACTCCCTTTCCCTAAGCCCTTTATATTTAAGGGGAACAAAGAGGCTGTGGTGGGCCTTTTGAGGTAAGATTACATGACAGCTCAAGGTGTTCAGTACATACCTGAGAGAACTGCATATACCATAGGTTCCCCATTAGGGTCTGTCAGTCACCTGTTCTGAATTTTGACTCTGTGGGCAAGGGAAGGTCAGTGGGTTGTGGAAGAAGGGTGTCAATGGAAACAACTCGGCTCCTTTAAATTCTCTTCGCGCTCCCAGGTCATGGCTGAAAGATGGTATGTATTAATAGAGTCACAGAGATATTCACTGGCACCTCTTCTCTAAGGCAGAAGCATCAGCTAGGCATTAATATTCTCCAGAGCCCGGGATGAGCCTGTGAGGCTAGGCAAGACATGATCTGAATGGAGAAAAGAAGCTCTTGGCTTCTGTGACAAGAAAAGACATGTAGAGTAATGGGCACAAGAGAAGAAACATCATGTATAAGAAATATTTAGAAACGTTCTGAACAGAATAATGTTCCTTCATATTGGGTCATAACAAGTAAAGAAAAATACCACTTATATTATTGTTCTTTTCAAATTAGTTTTTACAAATGCCTTCACAATTGTTTTCATCACATCTGTTTTAGCATTCATACATTATTCTCATTTTTTCTTGTTAGTTATCAGCCACATCAAATTATTTTTGTTTCATGGCTCTTTCATTACTTTTCTGAGCCCAAACGATCAGATAGCAAAAAAATGCATCAGAGACAAGGCCTTTTGCTAGACTTCAGTTAGGCTTCAGTGCCACAAGCTACCCATTTTTCTGCAACACTTTAGGTGTTGAAATCAAATAAGCTGAAGTTTCCCTGAAACATATCTCAGAAAGAATTTGCTGTTTATAATGGAAAATGAGTCTCTGCATGTCCTCTGCAGTGCATTTCAGACTTTTCCAAACAATTATTTTAGCAGGAGAAATTTAGCTACTTGATGGAATGACATTTTGATATCTTATACATTATAATTGCGCAAGGAGAACATAGAAATGGTCTTAGAAATCATATTAGCACTATAACTATATGTGGATGTAAAAGAAAGGCCAATTTATTTTAACCACATCCTCTTCTGACATGAAAACAGCACAAGTTGTAACCTTTATGATCAGAAGTATCCACATTAATTTCTTAAGAAAGGAACAGACATGATCCTCCTTACAAAACCGACAATAATAAAATTATTTCTTATGGCATACTAAGCAGTTGTTCTAGATTACAACAACTGCTAGGACTGGAGAACACAGGACTTGTAGGAGTCAGATTTGTCCACCTGTGGAAGGCCTCCTACTACATATATGTCATGAATATCACCATTGCCTGTTCTATGTCATCTACATGAGTCCCCTTACAATATTAACATGCTACAATATTTATTATCTTCACTCTGACAGCAAAAACAGATTGGCCAACTTCATCTCAATTCACATTTTATGCTACATTGCCAATAAATTTGGCTTCAGACTTTGGATGAAATGAGCTACAAAGTCCCACAGAGGCTCAGAGATCTTTTTTACAGGAAAACATATTCTGTTTTATTATCATTTTTTTCTGAAGTTCTACTGAAGAAGAAAAGCAGATCAGTACTGATCCCTTGAGATGTCACCATTTTTACGTGCAATTCTAGTTTCATCCAAAACTAAGTTGTTTCTTCTCTTATTACTAGCATACCAACATCTTTTTATTTTTATAAATATGTTTAGAGTCACAGCAATGCATTGACTGCAGTTGCTGAAGTTGCTGCAGTATGTGTTTCTGAATCAGAGAGCTGCTAGCCCTGACATGTTCCAACATCTTCTACAAGTCCTTCTGTCAAGTTCTTTAATAGCACATATATTAAATATTTTGAGCTATTTCATTAAGCTGTTCTGAAAAAAAACCCTTGGCATCTTCTCTAAATAATGCAGCTATTGTGTGAGAAAATAGGGCAGCTCTGGGAGAGGAAGTAGAGAAAGGCTGCACAATTATATCTAATACCCCCAAACCTGAAATTGGTTAGATGAATGGAATGGAAGAAAAGTGAATGTATAACAAATAGATGAACAGGTGCACAACTTGGTCGAGGTTTAAAAATGCTAATTATATTAAAATAACCCTGTGTCAGTAAACCAGCTCCTGGCTTTAACAATACCCATGCAGTGAAAACAGATTTCAGAAAGCATAGCCTTATTAGTAACTGTAGACAGATGGCCCCCCTATTTACCATCGTATCTTCCACTGATTCCCCAAACAGCCTGAGGAAACTGATCTCCTCAGATAGCTTTAGCAAGCAGAGCAGTGCCCATCATACCGGAATCACAGTCCTCTCTTTCATATCATATTTTGAGCACATCCAGTAATCTGACCTGTCGCAGGCGCCAGCCAAGTGGAAATGACAGTGAATGACAGTAACAGACCAAATAAGATGGCTGCCAGGAGTGCAGAGAGACCCAGGGACCTCAATCAACCGAACCACAAATCCATTAAATGATTTAATTTTGTGTATCCAACTGTGGGGCAATGTTTACAGCAGGAGAGAGAAATATACGCACAAAAAATAAAAGCATGTACAGGAGTAAACTGTTTGAGAAATAAAAGTGCTCTGAGGAGAAGTTAATCTTACATGCTTGATTATTCCCTTTTTTGGAAGATGCTACAAACTTTACATGCACATGGAATAAACTGCTCTGTAACACGACCTTCTATTTTAGAAAATGATTCAGAAATGAAATTGGGTTTGACTGGTAATGCGGAAAGCTAAAAAGCTACCATGTTCCATGAAAACAGGCTAGTCAACTTGATTTTTGTTTGAAGTCATTTTCCTATCACTTTCACTTTTTGGCTGGCACTGCAGCGGCTGAAATGCAGAAAGAATGTATTTTTACTTGTGTTAAAGACACAGTTTCATTCATGTATACTTACTTGTTCCAGGCTCAGCCCTGCATCTCAAATAAAACCTCAAAACCAAAACTGCTGTAAAAAACTATGGCACAATGTCATACATATGCTTTTAGATACTGTAAAACTTTATTTTTATTTTCATCCTCTCTGTCAAAGGCTAGATTGTCTCATTCTGTACTAATTATTTCAAATGCAGGTAAATCTAGTTAAAAAAACCCACTAAATCCCAGGACATGCCTATGCTGTGCTTTCTGAGCATCTCATAAAGAGGTAAGGTGAAGACCTATCGTCTCCCCCTTTGCTGTGTCAACAGCATGGTTTTGATACGTGATGAACTTGGGTGTTAACTCACACCAAAGTAAGGTGTTAAATAGCAATAATGATTAGACACTATTCATTCAGCCACATAAACCGCTTGTAGCCAGAAAAAAATGTTCATAAAACATACACAAGAATTAGAAAAGGCGTTTTACTTTTTTGTTGTTTTTCGATTATTTTTTTTTTTCGTAATATAGGAAGCAAGGTATTTTTCTTTAATTAATAACAGCCAGATGTGCCTCATTGAAAAGAAAGTCAGCATGGAACTCTTTTATAATTCTTCCAGTTATAAGAAAACCCAGATCAAATACACCTATATAGTGTAGCTGCAATGCAATGGATAGGACTCTATAGAGCACTCCAGATACCAGCACATTTTAAGGCTAGCGACGCTCATTAGATGAAGGTTGAACAAAGCCTCTGTAAAGCCACATAACTGCGTGATCACTCTACATAACATGTGCTTTTGCTAATAAGCAGCGCCTTCCTCCCAGTGTAAACTCATGACTATGTTAGATCATTGCATGTGCTCTTCTGAATAACAAAGGTAGAGAATTTTGTCCAAGAATCCCTGCCTTTGGCCAAGATACTTGCAGGGAATGGATTTCTTTCTAGTACTTTTTTCCTTTAAACTATTTCATTCTGTGAGAAGGTTTTAATTTTTAGCAAGCAGCTCAAAAAACTCCAACCCCTATAGGAAAAATACCATTTTGTTTTAAATCAATCAAATTCCCAACTGTCAGCAAAAGGGTTCTCAGTCAGACTTTCTTACCTTTTGAAAGAATTGCATGTCACTGTGATATGTCAAACGGCATTCTGTGCTGCATTTTCAAAATATGCCACTAAGTCAAAGGATACATTTCTAATGTTTTGAATGCAGGCCAAAACCAGCTTTCGGGGTAGATTGAATGGGGTTCAAGAACGTGCTGCAGGAATATTAGTCTATGTTCATTCAGAGGCTTGAGATGAACACCAGAATGTGCTTCGAAGGGTAAAAATGCAAAATCAGATACACAGGTACTTGTAATTGATGGACATTTATGCGATCCTTTGAATGCAGCAGACAGGCTGGTTGCAAGGCTTTTCCTCAGCTGTCTGCTGCAGGGCCAGCAAAGGGCCACTCAAAGGCAACTGAATCTTGAACAATTCTTACAGCACGGTGGGTGTACCACACAGTCCTGTACCTTGAAATGGGACATGAAGACAGGAAGCATGCTGGGTTTTAGCTCAAACCTTGGCACGACCTCCTGTGCAAACACGAGAGAAAGAACATAGGAGGATAAAGGGATTTTTTCTCATGTATTCTTGTTGTCCAATATGTAGCTGAATATACTGCCTCATATGTCCCTTTAATTTAACTGAGTATATGCAGCTACACACACTCAGATATTCATTTATTTTACCCTCACTGAAAGCTTTGCACTAGGCTAAGGGAAAGCTTTGTATTGTTTTTAAAAAAAAGAAAGGTGAAAAAAATTTACCAAGATAAACTCAGATTTTTTTCAAAAGAATCCTATGGAAGTTTGCTACTCATTTCCCAAAGAAAATATGGAAATCTTAATTATGAAGGCTAATTCAAGTAGCGCCAATAAAACTGCTCAGTCTTATAGCAAAAGATCTACAACTACTGCTGTTTTACTTGCTTCTAGTACGTTGCAAATACTGCCCTATTTCAACAAGCAATGTGGAGTGTATCAGTGCAGAAATACTGCTGTTCATGGATTTTTCTTTGTCAAGACCAGATTTGCCTGTGTTTATTTACCTGTGTGTTTTCTTTTTTGTGAAACTATAAATTAAGCCCTCAGAATGACCATTTACACTTTGATGCATACTAATCAATATAAACATGTAATTTTATAACTAATTCTGAACTAATTAGCAGTAATTAGCTGTGTCTGTCAAAAATATCAGCAGTCATCCAGAGTATAGTACTTGTCAGTCAAGTATATTTTAAATAAATTTTGAAAACATTTCTGGCCCAATTAACAGAACATCAGAATCTTGCTACAATTTTCGTGGATGCTCTTCTAACATATGTGAGGAAGGAACTATATACATATTTATGGAAGAGTATTTCCAACTGTGTTGCTAATATTATAGTGGCTTGAATCAAGAAAAGTTCATTATCCTCACATAGCTAAATCATAAAGAGTTGAACTAGAAATATAATAGCCAGCAAGGGAAATAGAGATATATAAACTACTTTATTAAAGCCTAAACCACAATTAGAAAATATCATTTCATTTTCCCTTTTTTTATATAACTTTTATGACACTACTGATTCTGTGGCTCATAAATCATTGCCTAATAGTATCTTCAAACCGGAGTTTTTGTAGATGGCTTTAAATTTTAGGTCCAAGGCGGGCAGTGGAGTTGTACCTCGGTTAGGCTTCAAAGGATATTTTTCCAACCTGTGAATGTGATCAATATCAGGCTGAGAATTTGATCCTTTCCATGTTGTGGTTAGAGATGAAGCTTCATTAGAATTATGAATAAATGAGAAATACAGCAATGAATGACTAAGCACATACAGTTATTCTAGATTTATACCGGATCTTATATGCCTGAGTAGTTAGATGCTGTTAACTAATATTCTGACTACACATCTAAAAACAAAGCACCTCTTTAACAAATAAGTAAGTAAAATCAACTTTTTCAAAGACAGGAATTCTAAGAAAGTGAATCCTTTTCCAAGGAGTGGTAGCACAGCTGTGGGGCAGGAGGCCACAGAAACTTCCTTTCTAATGTGAAATGACTCGATGACAGTCACCTGCCATTCCTTTCCATCGTTGTTTGTCAAAAAGATGCTATGAGGGAAGAAATGGGATTAGGAAGTGATTCCTGGGTCTGGAATCCATACTCTAAAAGGACAGAGATGGAATGGGTTGAAGATGGGTCAAATTTAAGGTAAAAACATTGCTGTTTTATGGACCCAGCAGCAAATTTTGCATGGAACTACAGTGCTAAGAACACTTACGGGGACAGCTGGTAAAATTAAAACAAGAAATACATCGCAAGAGGCAACTCAAGTTTCTTGCCATATTGGGCTTTTTGAAGGTGAACCCGTGGCTGCCTTTATAGGTAAGCGTACATTTTATGCTCCAGAACAAGCAAATGATTTTGTACATGGGAGTAAACTTTTTTCTGGATGTCTCCTTTCCCACACTCTTTTCAGAATTTTTAATGCAAGGAGAATGATCTGGTTTCTGACCATTAAGTTGCTACTGAACATTAGGTCATTAGACAAATCAGGAAGGAAATCCCCTTTCAGAGAAGAAAAAACAGTGACTCAGCAGGTAAACAGATTTGCAAGGCTTCTTCCTAAGATCGTACAGCGTGATATCACCTGTCAAAGCCGAATTATGTTTTTTTGTTTGTTTGTTTGTGTTTTATTTTTTTTTTCTGCAAAAAGTGAATCTCCTGGGTTATGGTTCTGTCTCTGAGGAGTCTACAACACTCTAGAGATTTAGACGGAGTTAAATGCTTTGTTGCTAGGTTTATCAGAAACCACAAGAGCAAATAACATACCATCCTCTAATTTCAACACTGACATGAAATACCAGTGCTTCTCTTCAGGGATTTGCTAGCAGAAACATGTACATAAAAATGTGAAATCCAATCTTGAAGGCTGAACATGACCTTGGAATATAATTGGAAAAAGCTGTACAGATTCTGGGAGAAATGTATTTCCAGAAGTAAAAAAATACATTTTTGTTGAAATCTTTAAATATTTTTCTACTGCAGATTCACGCTAAAAGACTGACTCTTTAAAAGCTCGTTCTTGAACCCCTTCCTCATTCTTTTTCCATCTTTTGAATGTTTAAATAATAAGACAAATTAAAAGAAGTGGCACAGAAAAAAAAAATGTTTTTCATAGCATGCAGTTATCCAGAAAAAAAGGAAAAAAAGGTGTCAACCAGCATTTTTCTTTTCAAACGTACCTCATGAACTTGCTTGAAAAGCAGTAATAATTCCTTAGAAAACAGGCCAGTACAACAATGTGAACAAAAGAGACCAGGATACATACAGGTTATCATAATGTGTCAGGTTTTTCGCACATTTCTTCTGTACAAAATACCTGGTTTTCTGAGCTTGCAAATGAAAATACCTTCGGGTTTTAACTTGCATTTACTTAGCACACAGTTCTGATAGTTTAAGGTGGCACTACATGAGGTGTTTGTTATTATTTTTCTCCCTTTCCTATGTCCTCATGTTGATAAAAAAGGTAAAATGAAGCAGATGCTCACAGCACTGTGTGAAGTACAGAGGCTCATCTTTAGCTACCCATCTCCTCAGCCAACAAAGAGAGTAGCATGAATTGACACCGCTTTCCAGGAACACCCATCTTCAGTACAGAATATTTTCCTAGCGTATTGTCTGACTCTTGCTTAATTTCCTGCTCTTTATTAAAAAAAAAAGAAGTCTACATCTTCAAGCTAAAAATTATAATACAATAAGCTAATACAGTGCCTGCAATTTTTTAATAAAACAACTGAATGTCTAAACAATTGCTTCTAGGTGTAATTACGAGGTTAGATACATATCCCATCTGCATAGCATCAATGCTGCTTTGGTGGTAACAGCTGTTTTGAAGATTAGTCACTGCTTCTCACGCTTTTTGTTTCATTAAAACTTGAGTATCATTACACATTGATGCACTGAGATGTTTGGTTTAAAACCAGTCCAGCCTCGTTCACTTGAAAACCTGCTTTTCTGACTTACTCTCTTAATCTAGGAGAAGAGCTTGGGTGAATACATGCTTCGAAGGATGGGGAGGGGAGCCACTGTTACATTGCTGAATTCACACCGATTTTCTTCTTTCGTTCTTCTTAGCCCTATGCTGGAGACTGCACAAAGGAGAAGAAACGTTACTAATGAAGGGACCTCTGCAGACTGTTAACTGACATGACCGATGAGCGAAAAAATGAACGGTGTGCAGGAAATGGTAACTAATGGCAGCTAAGCAAGTCTCCTCACCCAGGCGGTGCTGTGTCAGGGATAGATGAGCTGGCTACTGGAGAGAGGGCACAAATTCACAACGTGATGCAGTGCGGAGGTAGGACTCTAAGGAATGAGGTTAAAGCTGGGTTAATTGTGCCTGCCTCTGAGAAGGACTAGCAAGTGTGGGTAAAGCGTGAGCCTAATACGGCTGCAATACTTTTCAGCTCAGGAGCTAACAGCTAAAGCAGAGTCAAGGTATCACTGCACACTGCTGCATTCACAGTGTTGCCGTAGTCTCACAGTCTCAACCTGCTTTTTCTGACTAGAAGCTCTTAAAGCCAAAGGTCTGAGCCACAGATCCTTCCTTGTGGATGAGAATAATAGGGACAGCATGAGAACCTTTCCCCGCCGCACCCCATTCTCTTGTCTCTCATTTCCATATTTCTGCCATTTTCCTGTTGTGTAATTACATACTGTGTAAGGAAATTATTCTGAATAGGCAATGAGTCATTATTTCCTATTAAACATATCTAGGGAAGCAGAGATAGTGTTTGTACTTTCCATAATGATAATTTCAGACCGAAGGTCTACATCTGAATCAAGATACAGATTTGGTATTCTGTGTAATTATATCCTGCTTAGATCTTACTGAGTTCATTTAAATATGGAGCCAAACAACAACTTCCCTAACTCCTCCATCCCTTAGACAAGATATGAATTCTAGAGGGAAGCAAAGCATTTTTGGTTCGCTCTTGCTTCTGAACACTTTGCCTCTGGCACCAAAGTACCTAATGTGAAAAAGGGGGCAAAGAGCGGGTGATCTTTGGTACAATATAGAATCTGCTGTTGGATGCCTTTTCATGGTTGTGATTCCCATCTTCTTTATTACATATTATATTCTAACAGGTTTATCTTCAATGTACAGAACATTTTGGTTAAGTACATGGTAAACTGCTAAGAAAGTCTATAACTTCCTTTGATGTCTTTCTGGAGCCAAATGTTTATGCTTAATTATAAATTGCTACCCTCTTTCTTTCCATTTGAAATTCTCCGACTATTCTAATTAGGTGTCCCCAAAGGTCCGAGAACATTAACAATCTGGGCACAGTCTGGCTTTTTGAAGTGCTCAGAAATCTACTGTTAGTGCTATTTGAGGAAACATAAGAGAAACCCAGCTGCCCTGGCTAGCATAGAATAATTAATAATAATAGCTATGTAGTGATGACAGATCCAGGTTAATTGCATATTAATTAAAGGCTATAGTAAAGCAAATGACTGTTTGCATTTGAAATAATGGCTTGTGGCCACACTAACTCACAGAAATGTGCTATATCCTCTTCGCAAGATCTCAGATGGGAATGAAATTCATTTGCAACACATACACGTGATCTAGTGTGAGAAGTCAAGAGCTTTGAGGAGCTATCTGCAGAAAGACAGCTACAGTCGTTAATGAAGAAGAGTTTGATATGAGCTGAAGTTAAGTTCTGAAAGACTGAATGGACAGAATGGCTGGCAGAGCAGGGAGTCAATCAAAAGATAATTAACAGACAGTGGAAAGTACAAGGAACTATTCAGCATGAAGAATCAGATCTTTAGTTAGGGGCAAACAAGGAAGGAGCCAGGAGGGGAGTCCCTCAGTGAGCTATTCCTGGATGCTTAGAAAGGAAATTAAGGAGCTTGTCAGTCAAAGGATGACTGGCTGAAAACAAAGCGCTGGCCAGGTAAGAACTGTATTAGAACTTGGTGCTGTTCAGAAAACTAGTTTGAGGCTTTACCTGAGGGGTTCTTTAGTGTGCTGTGAGTGAGATAAAGTGAGATAAAGTGAAAGGGATAACAGGCTATTTCTAGGCAGGAAGAACATCTGGTATATTGAGTAATCAAAAGCTAAACTGAACACTCTCATGTTAGTAAAGACTCTCATGCTAGTAAAGAACTTCTCATGTTAAGAGAGTCATTGTCAAGAAAGACAACTTGCAGTCAGTGACTACTAAGCAGACACTACAACTTGCAGTCAAGCACTACTAAGTACATAGACTAATTTTAAATTGCCATCCTGGATTTCTGCTGTGTCCAAGTCCTAGTAGACTGGCCACATCCAAAGTAGAGGCATTCCCTTAATGAGAGGGTGCAAAGGAATAGAGGAACTCAGAGAAAAGAAGAACAAATTGGGTTTGTATCTAGTGGTTGGATGCAAGTAAGACTGAAATTCGAAGGGGTTTGGATTATACGTGGTTTTATTTACAGAACAAGTCAATAGAGAAATACGTAACTTGTAATATCACAAGCAGTGAACTGAAATAGTGACCTAATTAAAAAAAAGAACTGTTCTAATGGTACTTACTTGTGTTCAGTTTTAGCCTACAGGGTCTATTGACATGCCTCAAGGACCAAATCTCTCCGCCAGAACCTTGTTAGAATGCATAGTCATGTAGTCCGTCCATTGTATTTAAAGTAGGACTGAGTCTTCCCTCTAAAATAGTAAAGGATGTCAGAGAGGATTTGCCCTGGAATGCTTCATCCTGGAAAAGATATCAGTATCCCTTCATTGTGGATACAGATGGAATGAGAGGGAGTTGACTATAAACAAATTCTAACCCTAAAATTCTAATTCAGTTTCCTTTGCTCACGACTGCAACTCTCAGAGCAGATCATATATATGTGGGTTTTTTTAAAACAAAAAAAAATCTGTATACTGGATATTTCCTTATGTGCATTTTAGTGTTTCATTATTTGATTGAATTAAGAAAATAATAAATAAAACCATTTAAAATCATTCTGTGCTACACTGGAATAGGCAAAGTAACACCCAACTGATTAAGAAGTTATGAATATTCTAATTAATATATCCTGTAGAAAAAAATTGTGGCTAGCTTTCAGAATTTCTTGTGATAGAGCAAAATACTTAATCCAAATCAGGTTTTGTGAGGATGCTCCATTCATCTTGTTTTTATAGTCCAAACTAATGTAAACTTTAAATACAAATGTGTTTATACATGGTAATAAAGTAATAACTGAATTAGAGCCATTAGAATTTCAGAAGATTTGGCCATATAAAATCATATAGTCAAAAACAGTCTTTAGAAAGGTCTTTTTTTAGCCAGAAAAAGAAACTATATTACCTTATCAAGGGGCTAGACCTGCAGCTGATGTTAGCTGACATTGTAAATGGACTTTGGCAGTGTAATGGTGACCCATATGCGTTGAAGAGTTGGACCAAACTGATTAGCGAAATATTAAATACATCATGTGCCTTATATAGGTATGCTGTTTTGTCTGTAAAACTCTACAGCACCAGATGCAGCTTTTGCCACTGTTTTATTATGGCCTCTATTTTTTCAAGATAAAAAGCAGCGACTCAAGAATTCTTCTTGCTCTTGCAGTTGAGCTGCTGAGAATCTGTTCTAAAATCATCAATAACAGGATATTCAGTTCTTTTAGCAGCTTAAGTTAACTCAAACTATGGGTTCAGAATTAAAAAAAAAAAGAAAGATGACTTCATGCACTTTGAAATCAGTGTGCTAATCTGAGAAACCTTGAATAGGCAGAAGCAGCTAATGGGGCTGAAACTTTGCAAGACCTGAGCTAGATAAATGACCTGCATCCCACAAAGCCACACATTTTCTAATATACACAGTGACAAAAGATTAGGATATAAGTGCCAACCTTATTTAAGCAGAAAGGAGAAATATAGTTTTGCTGTTCAAGGCATTTGAGGTATATTTTTTTCTGAGGAAAAAGCTGTTCACAAAAAGAAAAAAGGAAAAAACTTTTGAGAGAAACCTGAAATGCACTGAGGCAAATGATGAAGGGTAATCAGCTACTGCTGATATTAAGAAACTGCTTTTACAGGACAGGAATTTAAAGAGATCGCACATGAAAGAAACAAAGAAAAGTACTACCAAAAAACAATTTAATGATAGGGTAAACCAACAACAATATCTGTCCACCTCCTAAATTTTAGAACAGTTAGAGAGACATAACAAAAGCAATGATTTACAAGGCTGGAGACATGTTCTGTACCTTCTCCTCCCTTCCTTCGGCCCCAGAGAAAAAGACTTACAGTCCCAGAACCTCAAAAATGCTCTAAAGGGTAAGTTTAACAACACAATTTTCATTTTGACTATGTAAGTAACAAACAGAGCACTAACCAACAGATAGGAGCCCAGAATAACTATTAATACAGAAATTGGTACTGTAGCCTGAATAAACAGGAAAAGTCCTACTCATAGCACTGAAGCAATGCTGCCTTCCTGAGTGAGACGGGAAAAGTAGAAGAGCCAACTATTCTGACAGACAGAAAACACCACGTTAAGTGTAGAGACAATGACAAATCTAAATTTCTACCTGAAACTAATAGTGAGTCTGAAATCCTTAGAATCTTTAAATTTGGGGGAAAAAATAATAAGTTAATGTCATTTGGTGCCATAAAAGAAAATTTTAGAGCAAATGAGATAAAAAAAGATATTCAGATATTTCTAAAGACAACAAAAATCTGTCAAGGCATTGTAGAAGCAAGCTATCAGCAGAAAATCATGCAGGAGTATGAACATTGCTGTTAACTACGATGCTTGACATGTAGAATATGAGGCAGTTTAATAAATTGACTGATGACCAGTGAAAAGAGTTTCCTCAATAAATATAGTGAAACCAGAAACATCAGTCAAAATGCATGTTAACCCAGAAAAAAAAATAATAGAGCAGCACTTTTGAAATAGTACAGCATCAATACCCCAGGACAGAATTACTTGGAAAGCCTTAGCTCTAATTTCCTGTAGTGGATTAGACATTTGCTCAAGATACTTGCCAGTCGGACTGTGGGTAAATACTTTCACTACACTGCTCCTCATTAGAGTTATGAAAGGCTGCTCCTCAGTGTATCAAGGAACATGTCAGAAAAAAAAAAAAA
>VZTL01029981.1:48933-73512 GCA_013400535.1 Scopus umbretta
CCCGCACGGGGGCCGCCCGGCAGCTCCTGCTGTCAGCACCGGGGCACCTGTGCCCGGTACAGTTTGAAATCTGTTTTCTGTTCTCCATTCAGTTCACAGATTGAAAAGTCATCTCAGCTACAAAGCTTCACCGAGGCATTTGCTAGGTACTGTCTTCCACTGGCAGTTTAAGAAAGACATTTTCTCTGAGCCAGTACCTAAGGATCAGCTTGGCGCCGCAGGCCTGCAGTGTTCTGGAATGGATGGTGATGTTAGGTACAGATCTTCGTTTTGAGCCTGTACCCTCTTTAGACTCCTGAATATCAATATAGACGGGAAATTTTTAATCTCCTGTGACTTTGACAATCAGCTGGATCAAGTTACTATGGCATAAAACCTACGCTGAAGATGTGGTGTCTGACGTAAGTGGCGTTAGCTTTGTGCGTACTTGTTTCTGGCTGGGCCAGTAACGGTTAGAGCTGTCATACAAGTATTTCTCTTCATGTAAAATGCTCAGTAAGAATGTATGCCTCCAAAATGTCAAAACATTGTCAATTTCATGCGTAATTTTTACAACATATACTTGGAGAACTACTTTTATATACTTTCCTGATGAAGAATGTGGCCTACTCCTAGTTCAGGGTATTGCTAGATACAGCCAGCTTAAACCCTGGTAACAGGAACAACAGCAACAAACAGGTGGGGGGAAGCTACTACAAAAAAATAAGACAGTAAAAACCAATATCAAACTTTCTGACATACAAGCACTACGTAACCAAAAGTGACTTTTGTAAAGCTCTCACAAGGTGGAGGCAGGATTTTTTTCTAAATAAAGCATTTTTCTGAATAAAGCATCATAAGCTCTAATCAGACTTTGCAATCAAGTGCAGACCTCCACAGTTAAGCCTGACTATTAATTACAAACATAAATAACAACCGAGCCAAGTTTACAGGTTATTTCATACTACTGACAAAATATTGCACTGACAAAATGCACCTCTGGGCAAACTGACCACTGAAGAAGGTGGTGGAGAACAAGTATTATTCTTTGTTCTTAGGACAGAAGTATTTCACGTTTTGGAAGTAAGAACTCAAGCTAACTCATCTTCCCCTTCCATACAATCATGGTTTAAGGCTGCAGTTTTCTTTCAAACCACTATATTTAATATTAACAATCTTGAGTACCGTGCAGTACCTGCATTTTTATTCTCTTCACAGTAATGCAAAATAGCATTTATTTTAGGACAGGATGACTGCAGAGAAATACACAGCCTTAAATAACCATGTATAGACAGGTTAGTTTTTAAAGTGTTTTTTTATATGCCCTTGGGGCACTGGAGCATACAGGTACAAACTCTTGTGTTCTAGTCTACCTCTCTGGATGCATCGCTCCAACCCTCATTAATGGCTCTCTCAACCATTGCATAATCTGATTCTTCGCCTCTTGAAGCAGAACAAATAGATATGATTATCTGCCAATGTCAAGATCTCCAATATATTTTCCTAAGGAAGTCAGAATCACATAGCAAGTACAGCTCTGACAAAACTTAAGTCTCTTTGAATATCCATTTGTTCTTTGCAACTAACATAGTGTGCTAAAACACTCTACAAAATGTCTATATTTTTTAGTCTGAGTGACATCTGTTTCATCATTGACAGTTTTGAATCATCAGAAGTTGCAAAGTGTTTCTCTGTCATCTGTCCCTTGCCAAAGAAGTTCTGGTTAATCTCGAGTGAATCTTTTATTTCTTCTCTGCACTTACCACTGTTGCCCTCTAGACTGAGTCTTGCAGCATGATGAGGGGTGCACTGCTGCTCCAGATACCTGGTTCCTGTATTTTTATTTGTCCTGGTTCTGTCTGGGATAGAGTTGATTTTCCTCCTAGTGGCTGGTATAATGCTGTGGTTTGGATTTAGTATGAAAATAATGTGATAACACACTGATGTTCTAGTTGTTGCTAAGTAGCGTTTCTACGAAGTCAAGGACTTTTCAGCTTCCCATGCTCTGTGAGCAAGGAGGTGCACAAGAAGCTGGGAGGGGGCACAGCCAGGACAGCTGACCCAAAGGGCTATTCCATACCATATGGCATCATGCCCAGTATATAAACTAGGAGGAGTTGGCCAGGGGGCAGCGATCGCTGCTCGGGGCCTGGCTGGGCATCGGTCAGGGGGTGGTGAGCGGTTGTATCACTTGTTTTTCCTGGGTTTTCGTTCCATTTTTGTTGTTTTCCTTTTCATTATTGTTGTTGTTGTTATTGTTATTATTATTATTATTTTATTTCAATCATTAAACTGTTCTTATCTCAACCCACGAGTTTTCTTACTTTTGCCCTTCCAATTCTCTCCCCTGTCCCCCCACGGGGAAGGGTGATCGAGCAGCTTAGTTGCTAGCCATGGTTAAACCACAACTGTCCTTTTTGGTGCCCAACATGGGGCACGAAGACTTGAGACAACAACAAATCTGACCAGAGTGTTAAATTTGTTATAAGCATTCGTTAAATTAGTTTAATAGTCACTGGTCACAATGTTGTTTTATTTGTTTACATGATTGTATTATGAAAGTTCTTACTTGCAGTATGTATTCCTGGCGGTGCTATTTATCACTTCTGGGAGATGGATCAGGATTATAATTTTGCTGTACTGTGTAACATTGTCCATTGTCCTTTTATTACAAACCCCACACTTGTGTTGAGGAAGAAAATCAGACAAATAGAGGAATTTTTGTCTTTCTTATTACTACAGAAGGCAGAAATAAAAGGCAGATTTTTTTTTTGAGAGAAATGCACCGGAAATCTTACAGGAGGAAATGGATCTTTTACAACTTCATCAGTATTTCTAGACCAAAAAAATCTGGATAGATTATTCAAAGGAAATCCTCAAGCTTTTTTTTTTTTTTTATTTATTTTAATTGCCCAGCCCTAAGTTAGTATCATTTGTGTATCCATACCACAGAGCATTTTTTCTATAGTTTTAGTAGTCCCTCTTTCCTTACCCTTACAAAGTGACACAGAATATTAGTTTTGATTTAGAAGTTACAGCAATTAACACTTCTCTGGAAGTACATTGATGTATTCCCTTTGAATTAGTAGATTGAAAGCTGAAGGAAGATATATCTGGCAGAAGTATTGATAGGGCTATTTTCTTCTCACAGCGCTCTTTCTACAATTTGGCTGGAGTAGAAGGGTTTGCCAAAGAAGGGAGTTCTGATGAGTATCTTGAAAATACATAGATAAAATTGGCTATATTGTGAGTTCTTGCAAATTAAATTACTTCTCTGCATTTTTCACTTAATACCTTCTGTCAACAATTCATCACTACTTCTCTTGCTCACCTGGACTTTTTTGGCATATTTCAGACCAGAGGAGTACAGCTGTGTCTTTCTTCATGAATACTTGAAAGAGTAGCTTATGAGACTGAGCTTTAATGCACTCTGTATATTAAAATTTTCATAATAGAGGCATTCAATAAATTAGGTGTGGAAATGGAGAAGGAACCAGCAAAGAAATCTGAATGAACAGATCAGATCTTCATACGCACAAATTACATGATTTTACTGTATGCTTTTTTTTAAAAAAAAGATCAAAACAGCTAATACTATATTGTAACACTTTTCCAGTTGTTTCTGTGTCCCAGAAGATAGTAATAATTGGCTAACATCACTTTCTGATCCTCTTAACCCTTTTTTGCCTGACAAACAAATCAGATGCCTTGGGAAATTTATTTCCATTCCTAGTCACTTTGGTATTCTTTGTATTCTAATACTGTTAGGGCTTTAGGTTGTCTGCACCATATGGATTTGACAAACTCCTCAACTTTTGATTAAATCAAAACAAAATGCTACACCTTTTCTGGCCTGCATATAATGTCCTGTTGAAAAAAAAAAAAATGTACCTCATGAATAAATAAAAGGCAAGGTTTTGTGCAACTGAAATAAATAATGTGTTCACAATTCGTTCAGATGGAACAGAAGGGTCTCTACACAGCACTGGAAAAATATTTGAACATAAAAGATGTAAAATTTCCAGATATAAATAAACAGATGTGGCAAACAAAATCTAGTGGAAATGCTAAACGGAGCTTGATTTTGTTTTTCGTTGGAAAGCATACTGAAACTATTTACACAGAGAAAACTATTAGCAGCATTGTATTAATGTACATTCATTGGTGGATGAATAGATCTAACAATTTGTGCTCTTTGAATAAATGATAAAGCAGTAATTCAGCATCTTGAGAAAAATGCAGCAAAATGTCATTTGCAGTAGAAAAATGTTGTTTTATTGAAATATTTATCTAGTCCTTTTTATGGTGCCGATTTTGGCCCAAAACACAGCCTGCTTAACAATTAGAATAGTTTAATGAATATGTAACACATCTTCTCGGTACATCTTCTTTCTACTGTCTATAAAGGGGCAGCTAGGCTGACCATTTCCATCTACATTGTATGTGTGGGAAGTTAGATGAGACAAATTTCAGTTTTTGCATCTGAAATTCTTACAGGTGTAGCCAAGACTGTGTTATGTAGCAAAGGCGGCAGGTGCAATGTATAGGCTAAATGCTGTCCACAGTACCCAAGGATTTTTCTGTGTGTTAGTAAGCAGGCAAGTAAGCAGAGGGAGACTGCTCAAGGCAATACTATTGGAAGATATTTAGCTCAGCCCCTACAGCCACAATGGCTGGGACAATTCAAAAGGAATATAGTCAGTGTCAGGAATTGAGTTTGCATTTTGTCTTCCGGTGACTACCAGAGGAGCCCTTGTTTGGCAGAATAACAAAACAGCACAAGCGGTTTTGGTGTTTATGGCCACAGCTACAGTTTTGTTCCATGTTAGAACGAAGTTGAAAGATCTTGATAATTGGCTTTAGCTGTCAGCATATTAAGATCAATAGGCTTTTCGCTGTATCATTGAAGTTTGTCTCTGAATTCTGTGTCGTGGCCCCGAGGGTACCACCAGCCCTGATCTTCCCAGTGCCCGCAGCTCCCTCTACTCGCCCACAGCCCAGGACCCCATGCCAGCCCCCCGGGGCCATCAGCCCTTGCCCCAGCGATGCCACAGCAGGGCCCGTCTCCAGCTCCCCACAGCCCTGCCCTGCCCGGCCATGGGCCCTCCCAAGCTGGGCTGTCCTGCAGGCCCATGTCCTGGCCTGGCCTCAGCCTGTCCCCATCCCCAGGGAGCTGCCCAGTGCCCGGAGCTGGGGCTGCTCCGGTGTCCCCTGGCTGCCCTGCTCCTGGCTGGAGTGGTGGGAAGGGCCCTGCCTGCCAGGCCATGCCGTGACCAACCCCATGGAGCCCCTGATGCTCCCGGCCCCAGGGAGCTGCTGGCCCCCACAGTGCCCTGATGGGGTTTCAGTGTCTGGCCACACGCAAAACAATTCACCGTCGTTGCTGCCAGGCCCCACAGTCTCAATATTCTGTGCTCTCGTTTCAGTAATTCCTCACATCAGACATAAGCCTGTGTTTCACCCCCCCCCCCCAAACCTTGCTTAAACTAACTATACTGTACACCTGAAGCTTTTAAAAGCAGATGACATGGGGATGAAAATAAATGTTTTCTTGTCTGATGAGATCCACACGCCACATGTTAGTTTATCTTTCTTAAGGCAATGCATCTAATTGCTGAGCACTCGGTAAAGCACTATTTAAGAATTGTCCTAAGTAATTAAATTAGGCTACTCCAGTTTGCTTAAACACACATTAATCTTCCATAGTGACATCAAATTTGCAACCACCTTAGGGAAAAATTCTGCAGTAAATAATTTGTAAATATAATAAACTTTTAACCTGTAAAATAATAGATAAGGTAGAATACTTCAAAGCAGTTCTAGTTTACTTTTTTTCCCTTGATTAAAAAAAGTGAAGGAGAGCTGCTTAAATAATTTCATTGTATCATTCATGCACAAAGTCTACTCTTGTATTTGATTGATGGGAAAAGGGACACTTTGTGTATGTTTTAAACATAAAAAGTTTTTTAAAAGCTCACATTTTAGAAGTTCAGATTCTCCTCATGTTATATTCAGTAAAGTGCATGGAAGCTGCCTTGTTTTCTCACTCCAGTTTAAAACTGGAAATGGGAGAAACTTAATTACGATTGGAATAATGGTTATTGGCAAAAGTATATAGATTATAAGCTATAATGCAAGAAATACTGCTTTTTGGTGCTATGGCCTGAGACTAGACTTAGAGACAAGACTGGTGCTGGAATGTAATTTAGCAATATCACTTCCAATCTTTGTATTTAGCCTGAATTAACTTTGCATGCAGTTTCTTCTCAGTGTGAGGCAAGTGGTAGCATTAAAAAGTTACACAGTGAGTCTCTGCCACTCCTGTTGAAACTTGGCACGGTGCACCTGGGCTGTGCAGTGTGTGAGCTTTCTCCTCCAAGGAGCTGAGCCACAGCCCTTCTTCGAGGAATCACTAGTAGCTGTGACTGCTCTGTCAGGTGGTGCTCATCATCTCACCGAATTAGACACTCTGTGAGCAAGAGCATCAAAGTGTACCAGAAACTGGAAATGCCACACTGTGTTATAGAATGAGAAGAGTGTGAGATACCTGCTATGGGCATGGCCATGCACTGAAATGATATTCACAATTTGCATGTATTTGTTTTTATGCGAACAACGCTATGGAAATCCCTTTTCGTATGGCAGTGAGGAGTACTTCATATGAATCTGTCTATTTTTGTTTCTGTAACTCAGACACATTGTTTGTAATGTATGTTTTGTATCACTTATTTGCGGAAGTGATGGTGTGAAAAAGTGAGCCCACAAATGACTATGTCTGTATCCAAACGGAATAGCAGATGTGTGCTGCAACATCAGCTGAGTCTTTCATTGATCAGGGAATAATCCACATATTCTGTGATCAGCCCAGAACACATTATATCATCCTTTTAACGTATGCTAAGATGTCTTCTTTATAAATACCAGCATGCAAGCAGGGCACAAACATGATCTGGAAATGAGAAGAACTTTTGTGTCCAACAAGTCTCTGACTATGACTACAGTAGCATACAGTTTGGACAAGCAGAAGTAGATTGAAAGCACAAATGCTCATGCTGAGAAACTGATGTCCATGTTATAGCTGTCTACTATAGAGTGCAAAATGTGGTCCTGAGGATCTGACATACATGCTATACACATTTGAAACACTTTCTTTGTGCGATTTTATTTTTTCAAGCTTCAAACTAGTTCTAGACTCATTCCATGAAGTGGCATTAAATGCACTCCTCAAACACTTTCTGGCTTAAAGCTATCCCTAGAATGAACCAAATAGTAAATGGGAATTATCAGAAACTTTGATTCAGAAGCAGTCATGATTTGACTGTGTTCATGCAGATACATTTGCAGTGAGCGAGTTAGTTAGTAATACACAACTAGAAATTAGATTAACATCCCATGAAGAAAATTTCCTTTAAAATTAGGCAATACAATGGGAATGAGACAATATAGCTCCTCTTACCGACTTTCATAAGGTGTACATAAGTTCAGCATCTGATTTACATTAATTGTTTAGGCTTCTAATAAAGGTAACAGGAACAGAGGTAAGTACAGTGAATAAAAAGGGATGTATCATCATTGTCTTTGAATGGGTGAAATTATCTTTTGCATGTAGCAAACTTCTTCCGTTGCCATTAGAGAAGTCAAGAGCAATGACAAGATGCCTAATTTTTAGGCAGCTCACAGAAGAAGGTGTAAGCCCCAATTCTAGTAACATCTTTTAAGAAACAGCATGAGCTTTAAGTTCTCACTGCTTTTTGGTGATTTTATGCTGAAGGCTGTATGTATAAAAAAAAAGTCTGTGGTTTGCAAACAGCATTGGCAATTTCTGATTTTCAGAAGAAATCATGCCCTTTCGAACTTTGAGGAAAATGGATGAAGCCAGCTAGTGTTTCAGTAGCTCACCTGGTGTGCTAGAAATGTTTGAATGCATTACCATAGTTTCACAAATAACAGAACTAAACTGAGCTTATGGGTGAAGTGCTATTACTAAAAGTTCACACATGGAAGTGTTTTGGGACTTCAGATGGGATAGAGGTCTAATTGTGTCAGGTTTCATACAAAGTTAATAAAAAAACAATAACTCTTAAGAAAAAAGTATAAAGAAAGCCTTTGTTAAAGGAGGCTTCCTGGGGCATAGTTTTCCGCTTACAATAATGTATAGAGGATTCTGATGCAGTAGTTAACTTCCTGTTGAGCAGAGTTTCTCATTTCAGATGAGTGTTAATCAGTCATAAAGGGAACATGATGCTGGATCCTCAAACCAGGTTATTGCACCCGTGTTTAAGAATTAAATGATTAATCTTTTCTGCTTCCTTCTGACACAAACTTTATCAAAACTGACGTGTCAGAATGTTTCAGCTTCAGTGAAAGAGCATTTTTTCCTGTCTGACCAGCTCTATTTATCACGTTCATGTCAATGTTAAATTTGCTGATGAAAAATCCAATTTCAACTAGCATGAAGTTTTCTGAAAGGGCCTGTGCAGAATTTGTAACTTAAGAAAAGCTTTGCTATCTGTAATCCTTCCCATTAGCAAGCAAAACCTGTTTCAGGGATTGGGGAGACTCCCAACACTACTCAGGGGACTATCCACTCCTGTGTCCAGTGGTTATCTACAGTTAGACATTCCCAACAGTACTGCAAGGTCTAGAGCGTGCAAAGAATTTGCAAGAAACAGAAGTAATTCCAAGGGAGCAGAACTGCACCACAAGGGAAGACTAAGAAACGTCCTGTATTAGGAACTATCTTTCGATGCGTATAGAATTTGCAGGAGGATGTTTATGAGATTCTTCTTGGCAGTGATTATACTTTACTGTGGTTTAGGTGTTTTGCTAAACATCGGCCCTTTCACCTGGCATAAAGAGTTCAGAGCAAGCGTAAGAATCCCACACTTGCTTTTTGTATTAATTTCTAGACTCCATTGATTGTAGTAAAGTCAATAAGACAGCTCCTAGTTTTTCAGCAGGATCAAGATCTGAGTATTTCACTTTGCTATGAATTTTTCTTGAATATAGAATCCAATGAAAGACTCTGCATTTTTTATATGAGAAGCCATAAGCAAAATTGTTTGCCCAGTTAGAAAGAACAGAGAGAAAATGTTCATTTTCACAAATATAACACAATGTTTATTACTCAATGAAACAACATTTTCACTACCATAATAATGCATTTTATACAGTTTTATTATCATAAGCCTAATAACTTAAGGGAGAGGAAAGCCATTTTATTCAGTGTGGTCCCACATGGTCGTGCACTAACACACAGTACAATTTTATGTCTCAGATGAGGATTTGATAGTAATTGAGACAGACGGACAATGGCCTGGTAATAAATAACTATTTCATAACCGAAGTGCATAACGGAAATTTCTTTCAACTTCAGGAAAAAAAAATCATACCAGCCAGATGGTTTAACTTCAAGAGCAGTGAGTGGACAGGCTCATAAGGAATGAATGCGTTGTAAGATAGTTTCCCTGAGAACAACTCAGCTGTTCAGCAATCTTTCCTAATATTCTGAGATTTAATAATCAGGCTGACTAGTTGTAGAGTGTGTTTGAGTCTGGTTTCTTTGCTTTCACCTTTCTTCCTCTTGCTCCAAAAGAGTAGTAAAAGAAGTTGTATCTATATCTTTGTTAAAACGTCACTACAGCTCTGTAGCTGATCTACATGCATGCTGTCTAACTTTGGTTTATGGGCTAGTTAGTAGGTCGAGTTACTTTAAGCAAACATTTTGTGTGAAATTCTTTCTTCCTCCCTAATCTTACAGGATATACTTTTGAATGGCTTTATCAAATAGTTCAGGAGAAAGGTTCACTGGAGAAAAGGCCAAAAGATTTTATGATATATTAGTCTGTTAGCTTTGGGATACAGTTCCCTCAGGTGAGAGTTCAGATCCTTTGTGTCTTTTGAGTTACTGGTAACAAAAAGTGAATTATTACAGTATCACCTGTACTGCAATGCTATTAAACCTTTTTGGCAAGGCATCTGAGGGATCTCATAATACTGCTGTTGAGGGCAAGAGTCTCTTTTTCTGCCCTTATTAATACCCATCTTGCAATAGTTAAGGGGACAGGGCCTCTGCTTGGGTCAAACGTTGTTCCCTGGAAGACGCTACAGCAAAACCAACACTGAGCATGCTTGGACTTCATCGTGATATCAAGTGCTGCTGCCTTCGGACTTCATTGTGATATCAAGCATGTTGCCTTCAGACAGCCTTCTCTTTGTCTCTTACTCTTGTGAGATCCACAGGAGCTCTGTTCTGGCATTTTCCTGAGAGGAAGAAGCACCATAGGCTGTGTGGGGTGAAAATGCAGTCTGCTTCCAACTTTTTTCCCTCCCCAGCAGAGAGGCAAAGCAAGCGTCAGTATTATTGCTGCTGCTTTGGACACAGCTTATGGGTACTGGTATATGACAAAATAAATTGGAGGTGAGAAAGACTGAGTCCAAACGCACTGGAGTGTGCAGAGCAAGGCACAGCACTAGTGTTGCTACAGAGGATGCAGCAATGTAGTAATATCAGCACCTAATAATTGGTGTCACAGGCATCTAAATTTACAGTGTTATAATGGCATAGGTATATTAGCTATTACCGGTGCCATGATGAGATATACCTTTGAAACTGTTAATTTAATCTCTTGGGCTTCTGTTTTATTTGCTCTTGTTCAATTATTTGCTCTTTTAATAGTTAGATCTCCAGCTACACTACTTGCAATTAGCTCACAAAATCCTGTCTTTCTGACAATTAGATTGTACCATTTTGGTTGCTTACAATAAGGGACAGTGAATTTACAGGAAGTACAGGCAGCTTAATGAGCATATCACTACTATCTCTGTCAGAGATACATTTTATTCCTCATCCTTGCATGGAGCAAGGTATTTGAGCTAGTAACTAGATATCCCTTTTGGGACACAGTGCACCCTTGTAATCTTGAAATTGTCCCTGGTTCTCTCTGCTATTCCGTTCAATCTACATGTGAGCTATGCAAGAAACTTTCCCACTGGCTCCCTAAAAAGCTGTACAAAATTGCCCTTGCCATCATATAAGGCTAGACATAGCAGGGCTGAGCATGGTATCTTACTTCTGGAGAACTGCCTCTTAACTTTTGAAAATCCGTTTCTTTTGTTTTACATCTGGTAAATCAACGATAGCAAAACAACAAAACTACCCCAAAATGCCAACCCTCCAACAGCTGAGCAAATGCCAATATTCTTATATTTAAAGTTTTTGCATTTTTTTCTTTTTTTTCTTTCTAATCTATTGCAGGATTTTCATTTTGTTGCTGAAATTGGACACACAGATAATTATAGCTCTTGGTAGCTCATTAACAGCTCTGCCTTTAAATCAAAACATTTAAATAATGAGTTGGTCTAATTTGATTTCCCTGTTGACTGTCAACAATTACTTTTCTTCCCTCTCTTAATGAATGATTTTCTTCTTTAATTGGGAAACTAGTTCCTGGGCTAGTCCAAGAGGTAGGTCTTTCATGATTGCATATGCTTATGCACTTTTCTTTAGATTTGTCATAAATCATTATTTTATGGTATCTTAATTCTTTTTTCCACTGTAAGTTTTATAGAACTGAAATTTCTATCTATATATTTCCATGGATGTGTGTTCCTTATGTTTACTGTGAAATCTATTCCAAGTAGAGATAGGGAGGCCTATAAAAACTTTTTAAAACCATACTTGAGGTGAAACATAATGATTGGTTTGGAACATATAGGACTCACAGCAGTGATTAATAATCTTTATTTCAACTGATACATAAACTGTGTTTTCATAAGCACTGTATTTTTTTAAGCTCAGTTCTGTAATCTCTCAAGACCTTTCTCTTTGTGAAATACGGAGACATCCTTTCATACTTATTAGTGAGGTGAGCAAAAAGATCAAGCGACAACTCAGCAGCCCTGTGTGTTTAGATGTTTCAGAATGTTGTGCTACAAATATTTTGAGTTCACCTGTTCTGACTGAGGCTGCCAGAAGTATAGACCATGCTCCCTGTTCCCCATTGCCTGGCCTGCCTCACTTCTGAAAATTATTACCTGCATTGCTAGAAGGGGCAAAAGGTTGTGCCTGACTCGTTTCAAGTTGTCTTTTCCATGTCTAAACTTAAGCCATAGATGATTGAGAGTTTGAACTAAAACAGTAGCCTTAGCAGTGGCTAAGATAAAATTATCCTTCTGCTGCCTATGCTAGAAGAGCTGCTACTAGTAATGTGTGGGCAAGCTATATCTATAGCTTGGAGCTATAGCTATAGCAGGGAGTGTTGGTGCTTGTCTACCACTGCCAGTAGAACCAATCTCTATTGTTAAGTTTGTTCAAGATGGCAAAGCTATGGGGAAAGAAAGCATATGCTCTACATAATGCAACTATGCCTTCAAAACTTTTGATGCCTGTGCTGCTTTACTGAATATGGAGCACTTCTGTCGGTTGTGCTGTTTCAGGAAGACAATATAGCTGAGCTGGCAGGACAACTGGAAGCACATATTACCTCTCCGCTAGGAGGAACTCTGCTGAGAGACCTATCTTCGAGTCTCCAGTATAGTCATGTATAATTTCAAGAGGCTGTGGTATGCTTTTCTGTCTGTAGGTATCAGAAAAACTTTTATCAGAAGTGGGATTAATACCAAAATTAAAATAAAAAATGAAATAAGTAAAAGTCCCTATGGTATTACTTGATAGCAACCTACTCACATGAGAGAAATCACAGCAGCAAGGAGTAAAATGGAAAAAATACGCAGTCTTTCTCATCTGTTTAGCAGAACCATGGTTTTGAGAATTTTGTCTGTAGGTGAAATAACTGGTTGAAGATGCCCATTAATTTTCTCTGTTATGACAATATCTGTTTCTCTATCTATTTCTTAGAGTTGCCTCCTGCCAGTAAGAGTTAACATGTTGACACTTAAATTATTCTCTCTACGAGAAAGAATAGAGTGAGGAGGGAAACCAGCAATGTAAATGTGGGAAAAAAGGAGCTGCATGCAGCCTCAAGTTGGGATATGGAGAAATGCAAAGGAAAAAGTTGGAGAAATGTAGAACTGAAGAGAGGTCTCATACTACTTCACTGCAGTATGTGAAGAATGGGGGAAGAAAAGAAACATGTGCCACTGATGTGTATAATGGCACTTAAATACACATTCATGACTGGCAATAAAATGGTGATGGTGGAAGGCACAAAAAGCTCTTTGTAGAGGACTCCTTCTGATACAGATCCCTGAGAATAAGGGACAACAAATCATGATCCAGTGTTTTTAACATCAATTTAAGAAGAATTACAAAGACTGAAAAAAAAAAAAAAGGATGCCTTATTATAATAGTAGGGAAGGTCTTTCAGGAAAATGTTTGCTTTGTAACTGAATAAAAGGGAAAGTAAGAGAACAATTTCTTTTGATTAGCTGCCTTTGCATTTGCCTAGACCTAGAGACAGGTTGTAAAAAGCCAGAAGGAATCCCACACAGTATGTTTTTAATGAAGCACTGGAAACATTTTTTTTCCAATTTTCTACCAGGGCCAAATGCGACTCTAAGTGATAGGTCTTCCAGGCTTCTTTGGTTCGCACAAAAGAAATACAGTAATAGTTTTAAACTTTGTGCCACCCATTGCCATTCGATGGGTATGCCCAGGCTGTGTAACTTCCAGTGATCCTCAGTGGTGCTGCCAAAAATGTGATCATCAGGCCCACCTGCAGCATATACTAATATCAGACAAGCAAACCTGTGTGAGTTAGAGATAGAATCATAGAATCATTTAGATGCTTTCCTCTGTTCTTCCTCTTTGGTTCTTCATCAACTACAGTTCTGTTGAATTTGGTATACAGCTTTAACTACCATGACTGATACAACTGAAAACTGTCTAATAGTATCAAATTCCTTAAAGTGGTTTGCTCTACTAGTGCAGAGTACTTTATCTTTTTACACTATTTCAGGAAACTTTGGAGGGTGGTTAAATACATGCTATCATACTCCCCTCAGAGAGAGCAGAACTTTTATTTACATTTCTCAATTCTTAGTGCTTTTGATGGGAGGGAAGTGTTATTTTTCAGTCACAGTTACTGTAAACCCTTTTGAGACATCAATGCTTTAGTAAGGCATGGGTTCTAATAGGATGTAATGAATAAAGCATTTTGCACTGTTTCCCATGACATGCTGTACAAGCACGTCTGCTGTAGCTTTTGCAGATTTACCTTTTCATAGGTTAGATAAGCAAAACCAGCCCAAATGTTACTGGCACATTAAATTTCACACCACTATTTCTTTGAAAAATTATGAATTCTAAATTCTTTGTACATTTCATTTAGTTTTATTCACACTGAAAGGTGCAGTGATATAACTTTGGCCAATATGATTGGGCAGATACAAGTTGGTGCAGAATTGTTTCCAAATGTTCAGTGCTCAGGCTAAAAGGCACTTAACAAAGGCACAATACCTGGAGAATGCAAATGGGCAGAGTATTTTTATTGTTCATGCAGTGTTTGCCTTTTTCTGAAAATTCTATGTGCAAATACTGAATAAGACTCAGGTTGGCCTGGTTTATACTTTGAGTCCTAAATTCTTACTGAAGGGCACGGTGAAGAGGAAAATAATTACTCTATACTTATTTGTGCAAGATCAAATAGAAGTCAAAAAGGAGGACGTATGTTCTACGGATGTTCTACTTCACAAAGGTACAGCTGTTTCACATGAAAAGTAAGACAGTATGTAGTGCTGCCCAGGTAAACTGACTTCTGTGCACAAAGCACAATGCCTGTGAGTGTGATATGAGTAAGCTTTTCCAGGGGTAAAATAAAGGAGGCAGATAGAAAAAGACAGAGATACTGTTGTGTCCTGAACCTGACAACCCATCTAAGTATGAGAAAAACTTTAAGCAGAATTGTTTATGCCTACTAGAGAGAGGAAAAGAGTGAGAAAACCAAAATTTTTAAAAGAGAAATAATCATCTCTTCCTCTGTCAGGATTCACAAGTAAGTATTTCTCTGATATTAGACTGACCTTTATAATTGTTAACTTTTAATGTAATTCTTCATTTAGGCATAGCCATTAGGCTGAGAATAAAACATTCCTTTTAAGAAAATCAACACCCAAAAGAAATTATTACCTTTGAGCTTTTTGAGCTCTTTTATAGGCATGAAATAATGAGGAGGAAAATGTCTGTCTTTCCACAGCTGGTAGAGGAAAGATTTTATGTTTAATACAGTACTTGTCTTTGTATAGTCACTTTTACTAATTATCCAGGATAGAGACATAATGGAATTCCTACTAAAAGAAAAGTGAGGTGAGAGCAGGACAAGACAGGAGAGAGAACTTTTTTGAGATGTGGATAACTTGGCTTAGTTCTAAGGGGTGGAGAGTTTTAAATGCTGAGCCCCTTAAAATTTGGTGGACTTGTAAATACTTGTGCAACTCAAATTTTTGTAAACAAAATTGCTTATATCTGATGAGATCCAAATGAGTAAAAGGAGCTAGGGCTGTCAGAGAATAGTCTGCTAAGAAATAAATGTAGTCTGGTAAATTAATATATTGAGATTGCAGCTTAAAAACATGCCTAAAGGAATGCAACTTCAACTTTCCTTTCTCTTTGCTCTTTATTATGTTATTTGCTGTCATTTGCTGTCTGGACATAGTCCTGTCGGTGGCCCTGCTTGAACAGGAGTGTTGGATAAGATGGTCCCTTCCAACCCTGACCGTTCTGTAATTCTGTGATTTAACCTGATGTCTGGTAATATTTGCCTGCAATTCCCATTTGTTGCCAGAACTCTCCTAGCATTCACCAGGTTCAGGTGATGATTAGTCCAGGCTTGTGGTACTCAAAGACATTTTCTGTGTTAGTTTCCACTTCCAGAGGCGTCTGTTTTCTGCTCTGGATGGGGTTCTGGAGTTTTCTGCTTCTATTTATTGTTTGTTTTCCTCTCTCAATCAGGCCATTTACCTCATGTGATAAGTAAGAAAGTGTCAGTTAGTCCGAATACAGTTCACTGAATTGGGTCTGTAGCTTTTTTTCCCCTTCCTACTGACATAGCTATATTTTTTTCTTGTTTTTTTTTTATTTTTAATTTCCTTTCTTTATTCATTTTATATTCTCATCTGTGACTCAGACATTGGAAGACGTTGATAATCATGCTCAGCCTTACTTTGCACTTCTCATTTGTTCTGTCCCAACTATTCCAGGGTTATTTGATATTCACTACTATCTCGCTATTATATCTCTAACTATTGAGACAGGAGCAGGAGTTTTTGCAGCTGTGCTTGCTGAAAGCAAGCTGACATGGGAATGTGGAGCTGAGAGAAGGAATGGTTGGTACACGAAGAATTAGGTTTCAGTAGGCCTACTTGCCCACATACTAACAACATACAGAGGCCACGACCTTTCTGTGATTTAATGGAGGGTAAGATTGCTCCTTTCCCATCAGGTACTTGCATTGCGATTGAACTCTTCAAACCTGACCTGACAATTTAGCCACAGGACATTCATTAATGTTAATAGGAGTTAACTCCCATAAACTTATCCTAGCTCTTTGGGGTTATATTTTGTCTTCATTTACAACCATATAGTGTCACTGTCAGGTTCCTAAAGTATTGTCAAGAAATGAGTTGTGTATCCAAGGCCAGATTTTTGTTTAATGACTGACTCTAGCTGACAAGGGTCCTTAACTGCAGGTGAACTGGTAGCGTACTGTGTAATGTCTTTAATTTACTGAAGAGGTAAATTTGCTTAACTGAAAACAGAGATCCAAGTTAAAGTATTTGTGTGTAGTTGCTATTTAAGATAAAAAAATATGTATTAGAATCATAGAATCATAGAATTGTTAAGGTTGGAAAAGACCTCTGAGATCATCTAGTCTAACTGACAACTCAACATCTCCATGCGTACTAAACCATGTCCTGAAGTGCCACATCTACGTGTTTTTTGAACACGAGGAGGAGGTGGGATCTATATTGCAGCAGTNCAGCCTGTCCAGATCTCTCTGCAGAGCCTTCCTACCCTCAAGCAGATCGACACTCCTTCCCAGCTTGGTGTCATCTGCAAACTTGTTGAGGGTGCACTCAATCCCCTCATCCAGCTCACTGATAAAGACATTAAACAAGGCTGGCCCCAGTACTGAGCCCTGGGGAACACCGCTTGTGACCGGTCACCAACTGGATTGAACTCCATTCACCACCACTCTCTGGGCACGGCCATCCAGCCAGTTTCTAACCCAGCGAATGGTACACCTGCCTAAGCCATGAGCTGCCAGCTTCTCCAGGAGAATGCTGTGGGAGCCAGTGTCAAAGGCTTTACTAAAGTCGAGGTAGATAACATCCAGAGCCTTTCGCTTGTCCACTAGGCGGGTCACATTGTCGTAGAAGGAGATATTAACATACTTTGTTCTTTCTTTTCTGATACAAAGCAGAGGGATCATTTTCCAAAGTGAAAAAAACAATGCACAAACCTGTCTATACCATAACTGTAATTATGTTGCTGTGACTGGGATTTAATTCAGACACTTTCTAGAGACCTTGCAGAACTTCACTTATCTTAAATGTTTACTTTCTCCCAGATGCTTAAGGAAAACAAATTAATGTATAAAAGAATACCATCAAGAAAGAAAGTCTTGATTTGAATTCAATTAAATGTCAGCTTGTCATATATTAAGTAGCACTGTGGGAGGACTGCTTTGTTGTGTAATTAAAACGGCTCGTTGTTAAGAAGAAATATTTACAGACATATTGAAATATTAGCTGGGATTTAAACAAGTTTATAAACTGGTCTCTTGATACCTTCTCCAAGTTATTTCCTCCAGCAACTGTATTCAGTCCTACAAATTTCATTCAGATTGCTAAAACCAGTATTTTCACAGAAACATGGCTCACCCTGGCCTACATAAAAATGTGTTTACTTACTTCAGTTTCAAAATTGGGTATTTATCTGTAATTTTATCTGTAACATCAATAACAAAACAACAGCGCTTTTCGAACCTTTGGGATATTGGAAACCCATAAGAATCTCTGGAGTCATCCAAAGCATTGCCCCAAAAGCTATCTGTAATTAGGACATGTCTAACTAGAAAGAGAAATTGGATACACTCCTAAATCTGTCTGCCACATAAAAGCATACTTATTTGCTGCTCAATTTCTGTGAGCAAATGCAGATACTGACTTCAGTCTTGGGAAAAATAGATGTAGCAAAAAGGAAAACAGACCAGTATGTGTCAGGGCTATTTTCGGTTGTATACAAGATTACAGTGAGGTCCTGGATGGAACTTCTGCATATCACAGGAAATACTTTAATATAAAAAGTCATGATCGGTGTCACAAGCATGGATAAATGTATCTAATAAATGGATAGGAAATACAGATCTTACAGTGTCTAAGAAAAGATGTCTAACAAAACCAGCAAATTTGTTCCACTAGATTTTCTGTTGATAAGCCACCATTATTTCTATCTTCTCAGGCTATATTCTGAGATCGTATCTGTACCTTAACATTTGACTCTACTTGTTCTTGCAGAAGAAAATCCTTTCACTTAGGTGTGAACATGACCACATTAGCTCTGCGGAAAATAACTGTTGCAATATTTCTTCTGTCACTGAATGCTGAATGGGATGCTTAGTACACTGTGGAAGTGCTGTAATACTTGAGACCATGTTACTCTTAGACATTATCAAAGGAATTAGGAAATACGTGTAATTAATTTTCAGCTTCTTAAACAAATGCCCTAGTTCATCAGAAAAGACATGGAAGCTTTGTACCTTGATTTGTGCTATGCTGCTTAGAGATATTGTAAAATGTGTCAGGAAAGAAAAGTCCTTGAATTTCTTCTGCTTCGGTTGCAAGTCTATTAATAGAATGGGCAGAGAATTGTAATGCTTCACTGCTTTTGGCTGATGGAGGGGAATACAAGGACTTTCCTACTTTCAAAGTGGCTTTGAAATAGTATTACCAGCAACAAGGCATCAGAGGAGTTCAGCCCTGTAAAGTAAAAATGATATTTTAAAAAAATAGAAAAATGCAATTTTCTCCTTACTTTTACTTTATCAGCAGGAAACCCAGATAACTGGCTCTGTCATCTCCCTCCTCATCTTCTGTAGCTTTAAATGAATGGGGTTATAAAGACATACTAATATACATAAAATTTAGTAGTAAAAGCTTTCCAGTAATCATCTGATTAAAGTGGACACTGCATGACCCTGTAGAATAATCATGATCAGATACTAGCCTAGTGACTAGGTATAAACAGCTGATTATATGATTACATAAAGCTTCAAGAATTTCACAGTAGCTGAATTCCCAGTCTATCTGCAATGTTTGGCCTGACCTTGTGTGAGATATTATACAGTGCCATTCCTGTGGGCTGCTAAGGTCCTGCGGTTTTCCATTAAGCTAAATGAGAAAGTCTTGACCATCACAATTTGCACCATTGGGTCCATTATCTTCTGCCCTACAGGTGATTTGCTATGTGCTTTATTACAGAAGACAGAATAGTTGAGAGGGTATTGTCCTGCAGACAGCAATGTCAAAGCTTATCCATTTACGGGTACAATGATACTTTCCAAGTTATACAATAGAGAGTGTTGTATGATTCCCGTTAATTTTGGTAGGGAGTACATAATTTAATATTAAAAACGGACTCTGAAAAGGAGTTAGAATGATTTTAACAAAGCATAAAAATACATACAGACGTTTTAGTTGCTTTAACACAATGTCTTTGACCCTAAAAGAAGAAAGCAGGTCTGTTTTAGCTAGTCACATAGCTAAAATACACTGGCATGTGCTGGCAGACTAAAATGTTCGTGCAAGTGTAGCCAATATATTAAAATGGCTGCAACTGTACAGAATTCCTCAGAGCAGATCTAAACAGCATTTCAACCAGCATACTTAATTTCTTTTCTTCTGACAGGTCCTAAGCATCTCAGTATTCACTGATGAACCGTTACCCTGTGAAAAATGCTGATGCGTGACGAGCCTCAGGTAGCTCTCTTTGACTTAATTCTGTGCATTTGCGTAGGAATGCAGGGTTGATGCCAGGCAAGGTGAGGAACGTCTGTTGGTTGATCTCTCCAGTAGCCAGCAGGGGAAGCTGCTGCATTGGTTTTCAGTGTAACTCACAAATATAAATGCTGGTTATTTTTAAATCCACGGATGAAAAGGTGGAGTTACCTTAAAATGAGGGACAGAATATGTATGTTTGCATGAAGGAGTTTTTGTCGGACTACGCTTGGGATGACTCAACTACTCACAAGTGAGAAAGCAGGGAATGAGTAGTGGACGATTGAACACACAGGTGCTACTTAGTGTCTAAATTTAGTATGTGCCATGTCTTTACTTAGACTACTAAATACAAGAGACTTCAAAAGATGCCTTAATACAGATTCAATGATTTAAGCAATTATTAGATCATTGTAGTCCTTGCTCCAGGTGGATAAGAAAAGTGTTTCTGTAGAAAAGATGCTGGACTGGAACAAGCCCGGGTTCTGTTCTCAGGCTCATCATGACAAATGTCAGAAAGTCTTTCTGGGCTCTGTTCAAAATCTTTTTCTTAAGCACATGCTTAAGCATTTCACAGAATTTGGCTTTTAGTCTGCCTGATGTTCAGTCTTTTCTCTTTAAACAACGATACAATACTTTGCCCTTCCCATCTTTTTTCCTCATATTAAAAAGAGATATATCTTGATAGCCAAATAGCTATAGTCCTCCAACTAGTCTGAAACAAAAACAAAGTCTTCTACTTAACCTTAAAACATTATTGGGGCCTTATGAGACTTCCAAGTTACAAGGACAAATACCATGAAATTGATTATTAAAGAGAGCTGGAGAGCAAGAATTTTTTTGCCAAATTTGTCACCTGAATTTGAACCATGTATATGATCCTAAACCCAGTACTTTAACTATTAGTGCATCTTTTCTTCTCAGTTTCTACCAGGGCCGGATTTGTATGAGTGTTAGCACACTGGTAAGCTGGCAATATTCTCTTCATGCCTTATTAATAATAGATGTGTCAGATAGTGTTGTAGAAAAGAGGTTTTAATTGGGCATGTATAGAAGCTCTGCAATTAGAAAGGCCATTGTCAATTCTTATATGAACCTTGCCTTGAGCTTATATTAATGATCCATGAAGAAAGTTTTCTCGTGAAATCTAATACTCTTGTTTTTGTCCAAACTAATGATATAGTCCTAATTCTAATTTAATTCTAATTTTAACCTTTCTATTGGCATAAAAGGCCCTCAGTAGGAACCTGCAAGATTGCTAGACATCTGAATGAAAATTATTTTTTCATCTGTAGGAAATTTATTAGTTTAGGATTGACTCTTTCCTGTCTCTGGCGTCAAACAAATGGATTTTATTCTCCAAATGGAAGTTTGTTTTGAAGGTGCTTATAGGGGATTTACTTGTGGTTCTTTCCAAACTAGCATTTGTGTAGCAAATAACAAAATACTGTATAATCAGAGGTTATTAATGGCACATGTCCATACATATTTATAACCTGAGTTCTACCCTGGTAGCAACTGAAGAAATGGCCACAATTTATCCCTTAAGGTGACAGAATCAGATGGTAACTTACAAGTAGTAAAGGGAAATTCCTACACCATATGAATTATTTTCATGTTACAAGCCCTTATAAGAGTAAAGATGATCTGTATTACTCTTTTGTCTTCAAGGGGATTAAAATTTACTTTAGAAATTGACTCAACATATCTTTCAGGTCTAATAAAGGTTGCATCCTTATGTTTCTGGAGGAGTCAAGATGCCCAGAATTACTGCTGTAGAAAGCTTAAACATGTAACTTGTCTGTTGGGGAAAGCTTTACCAAAAAGGCTGAAAGACAAACTAGCAAAAGTTCAACTGGCACAGCTTGAGAGAGTCTACTTGGCACAATTTATTGCATCTGTTACTTCTAAGCTGTTTGCTCTTGTTCAAACAGCTAATACAATGCTGGAAGCAGGGAAATGCTAGATGCAGGATAGTGGCAGGGATTTCTCCCCAAGAAAATACGGATACCATTGTTGGAACATGGAGTTATGGGGTGGACTCAATGTCCAGGCTTCAGAATTAAAAGCAACTTCAGAGGAACCATAGCTGTGAGGAAGATACCTTTATGCAAACTGTTTAAGAGATTCAGCCTCTTTAGTTTAATACAAAGAAATGACCAAGATCTATGTCTTGATTACAGCCCATAAGGACCTTTAATGGAGGAAAGAGTTTTGGCAGCTTGTCTCTAAATTTAGCAAGTAGTAGCACAAAAGAACTAAATCTGCTATACAAACCTTGACACATTCAGGGTGAAAATAAGGGGTACAATGTTTTAAATGACATGTGCACCTACAAGATGGCACAGTTCCCAGCTCCAAATTGTCCTGTAAACTTCTCAGAATTTTTCTCCCAGTCATTTTTGGTTGTGACAGTAGCATTTGAGATTGATAGAGCCTAATACATTTTATACAGAAAATCAGAGAAGTTTAGTCATTCATTCTTTCTGTTCCTAAGTCTCTGAACATAACAGTATGACTAGCAAAAATATTAGCATGAGGCAAATGATGTTTAGAAACAATCCTGTCACTAATTCCTTACAAATATTCCTGTTTCCCCATTCTACAACAAAAGCTGGTATTCCTTTTCTGTCTGCCATATTATAAAATTTCTAGTTTCCAGTCTCCCTTCCAGTATTCACTGACTTTCTATCACCTTCCTAAGGAACTATCTGTCCAACACTTCCGACACACATATGGATGTGCCAGCTCCCTATCTTGGATGGTTTCAGAAAAACAACCAGAAGTGTTGCTTTGAATTCACTTCTTTTTTGACTTCCATATTACACCATATTTTATTTATAACTACCAATTGCACTCCAAAGCCAACTACTTATATCCATCTCATATTGCTTACAGGAATATATTAGCCTTTCTTATTTTACCCCAGCATTCATCTGTTTCTATGTGCTTCTTGCTACATCTTGTATAACTGAAATATCTCCAACATACAAAAATGATGAAGTACTCAGGTACCCATTATACTTAGAAAAAAAATGGTTTTCACATAATCTTACATAATTCTTACCTTTTTTTTTTTCCCCACATTTTACATTTTTTTCTATGTAGTTGAAGCCACTGCCTGTTTTAGAGAAATAATGAAGGTGGTTTCTAATACATCATATATGTAATTAAGTTATGTTAAATATGCATCCTTTATTCACATTCTTCAGTAGTTTGCTTCCTACCTTCTGACTCTTTTCACAGGAAGATTTTATTAGAAGAAATTTTTATACTCCTTTTAAAGAAATTGTGATTGATTCCATTTACAGAGCAAATGTTTAGCCAAAGGCTGAAAGCTTTAAGCAATAAGAAGTTTTCCTTTGGAGCAAGAAGACCAAATATCTCACAGAGAGAAAAAAAAAATTGTTTAATTTCAGAAAAAATAGTGCTAAAAGGAACTTGAATCTTTCTGCTAAGTTGAGCATTTCATATCTATAGGTTTCTTTAAAGAGCCTCAAATTCTCACCATTTGACTAACATAAATGATCCCAGCCACGCCTCTGGAATTAGTTCCTGTAGACTTGATTTGGACAAATCACATGACTAGGAGCAGGACTGCGCCCAGAGTCAGTAAATACCAGATGGTAAAATACCCAAATACATTTGCAAACAGCTTCCTAGGCTAAATCTCTGCATCAACAGCTGGAAGAGGGTATTCAATATGGTTAGTGTCTTTTTCTGCGTGGATACCAACTGTTACCGGACATTTGCTGTGTTTACTGAATACTGGGAAGAACCTTGATGAATATGAGGCTTTATATATATTTTTTAGCTTTTCATACATGACAGATGTTGGCTGAAAACAATTAGGCAAAAAGCAAGTAGATTAAAAACTTCTTCAATAAATTATAATATAATTTAAATGAGAAAATTTGTATTAGACATCTTCTCAGAATAATTATGAAACAATTACCTAATAATGAAGCTTCCAAGCTTTTTGTAACAGATGGTCAGAAGCTAAAATATATTGGGTCATAGATAATCTGCAAATTTAATATGCAGGATAAATGCAGCAATCTATCATCCTGCTATAACCGACTGTACAATAATGTACTTGTTATAACTCCAAGATCAGAGGAACATTCCAGGGTCTCTAATCTAATATAGGGGTGATACAGGGGTTCAAAGACAGCATTTCAGAAAGTTGTCTAAACTTGTAGCTTTACAGCAGCCACATTTTTGACTTACCACATGCTTAGTTATGTCACCTTAAACATAGTCTTAAGCCAACTTCAGGACTCATTATGTTTCACATCCAATCACTACAGGAGTAAAAAATACTTGCTGTATGTTGTCATTCTAGACAATGATAGCTGCTTCTTTTTTTATGTCATTTTTATATTAACTCCTTTATAAAATGCTAAATAAAAAGTAGGAGTGTGTATTATGGATAAGCCAAATAAAATAATAATAGTATCATATAGGTATATGTGGTGGGTTGACCCTGGCTGGATGCCAGGTGCCCACCAAAGCCGCTCCATCACTCACCCTCCTTCAGCTGGACAGGGGAGAGAAAATACAACAAAAAGCTCGTGGGCTGAGATCAGGACAGGGAGGGATCACTCACCAGTTGCCACCAAAGGCAAAACAGACTCGACTTGG
>VZTL01029986.1:532-10566 GCA_013400535.1 Scopus umbretta
TGACCCTGCCAACCTGGCATATGCAGGAGAAAGGGAAGGGGTATAGCTCTAGTCCTGCAGCAAGCAGTCCCTTGACAGCAGGCAGGGCAGACATGCAGCTCTCCACTTCTACCTGCCACGTCTTAGTAGCAGGCAGCTGCTGGCTATAAATGCTCATAAGCCTGTTTCACGGTGAATTCTTCTAATGTGACCTAAACTTGATTGATACAGCTTTGGTTGCGTTTCATATTCACTTTCAGCTGCGCGAGTCCTAAAAAGCTATTGCCCCTTTCCTGACAGACAGCATTTGAGTGTGACAACAGGGACATGTTCAGCACACACTAGTACATCAAATGGATGCAAACAGTCTGTGATCTCAAAAGTGCCATAAGCAAGCCCAGGATGGAAAGCAAACTTCCTACATAGATAATAAGTGAAGGAGCAGAAGATGCCACTCCTTTTAGAGGAAGTAAAAGGTCACAGGCTTAACCTTTCCCCCTTTTTAGAAGCACATCTGTCAGGTTACCAAAATCTGCCATAAAAGATGCACAACTAATCTCTCATGGTCTACAAGAATGCATTTATGAGCACAAGAGTTTATCTCTGTTTATGATGAGGAGAGAATTTATGAATCCAGTATTGGTTGGAAGCCCCAGTTTTATCTTTCTTTGGATCTTGCAAGCCTTATAACCCAGTCTGGAAATCACAACTCTACTTTGGAAGCAACTATCATAAATAATTTAAGGTGACCATGCTACCAGAAACTAATTTCTCAACTCTGTAACCACCCAGGAGCATTGTAGTTATGATGTCCACTTATGATTTGCATTGACCCTCAGGAGTATTGTGGAGTCTTTAATCAAAGCAATAAAAGACCTTCATGTACCCATATAACCCAGGGAAATAAATGATTTGGGATGGCAAAAAAAGCATTTAGGCATAATATAGACAAGATTTCCACAGATACATTGAAAATAAGAATAGCCCAAGTATGCTGTTTAAGATAGCTTTTATTTTGATTTGGGATGGTTTGGTAATTTACACAAGGTTTTCACATGATACTTCTGTAAAGAAGAAATTTGTGACAAGGCAGTTGCAATGATTCTGTGAATTACTGACAGAAATCTAGTGTGAATACTTAGTAAGTTATTATCTCCTAAGGCAGTAGGCCCTTCAAAGTTACATATAATTTTAACTTAAACATGGTACTTCATAGCTAGTCCTTAAATATCTGTATATAAAATGATTTTTAGTACTGTAAATCCAATGCATTCTCAAACACATAAAAAAAAAATGTGAAATGGAAGCAATACAGTGCTGACATTTTTAGCATTGTCACCAAATTATATGATAAATTTTAATTCACAAATGATTAAAAACCAAAAAAAAATCAAATGAAGGTTTTCCTAGGAAAGGGTTGCTGGAGACTGGAATGCAGGTGTTGTAATGCCTGTAAATAGATTATTACTACACGCTCGCTAGAGAATCTTCATGCTGAGAGAGAACGAAAAATTATGGCAGGTCAGAAGACTATGAAACATGTGCCCTCTCTTCTCCTACCCTCCCTTTAATTATTGACAGCCTGTCACTTAGGTGCTGTGGTACTATGAATAATAAAGCAGGATCCAAGCTGCAGTTCTCACCAGGATTTATTCTTCCAAATAAATACTGCCATCTTCAGGCAAACCATGTTTCATGTTTACTAGTTCAAGGGTTTTTTCAATTGCTGAGTAGACCATCATCTCAGACAGACAAAAAACTTCTTAATTCTATTCTCTGCTAGATAAGGGATTGATACCTTGCATAACCTAGAAGGGGATCTTGAGAAGTTGCTTCCTAGCTTAGGGTATAGGGTTACCACTACCTAAACATACCTAGCCGTTATGCTGGGCTAAACATTAACAAAAACATCCAACTATTTCCCTTGTAGTGAGAGACAAGCAGTTAAGGTTATAGCCATACTTGAGAACCTAACTGCTAAACACTTCCAAGTATGCCTGCTGCATGTTGTCAAACACATAGGCAGGTCATTGTAGAAGAGTGTAAACTATTACAGTTAAGCGGGTTGAAGTTATGTGTCATATATGTGTCATTTTTTCCTTCCCTTCTGACAAAGCAGAACTTTAAGATGGCATTTCAGCATCAGATGATTGTATCTGCAGATCAAATTAGAAAAGGCAATTTACCCCAGCAGATAAATTGTACAGTATATAGACTACCCACGTATTCAGCAGAGCAGTAACATTAACTTTCCTTTTCCTTTTACAGTGCTCTGGAATTGAGATGACCTACTGTATTCAGCCACAAGGATCACATAATGAATTAAACAGTACAATAGTTGAAATGAAGACGAGGTCTGTAACGGTATAGATAAGCGGCCAAGACTTTAATTTAAACACTGAGACACAGATTTTTAAAATGCCTTATTGGAGTGCAAAATCAGATAGTTACATTTTCCCCCAAATATTTTTTTCATAATGTGAACCACTGCTGCTATCTTACTGTACTGGCAGGATATGACATACATACTGTATTCAGTGCAAACACATCAGAACACCAGCCAACAAAAAACAAGTCAAGAGCAGCTGGATCCTGACTGCTATTTTCAAACAAGCATGCAAATCTGTTAAAATCAGGTAGGTTTTTTATATTCCTTAATATCCTATGAAAGAAAAGTCAAATTCTAGATTATGTTCTCACAGACTTTATGATGTTTCGCTTCTTGTTTGTGCTGTTTCTAAAACTGAAATCTGTTGCCAAGTGTAGGCTTGCTGATCTCAGAGAAAATTTTATCTCCTCTATGCTAGAATATTCTTTTATACTTTCATATGCAGACTCTGTGTTGGGGAACTTATCCTTTAAAGTGATTCCTCCCACCCTCCAAAGAACCACTTTCTTTGCAGAACAACGATATCTTTAGAAACTTTATGATATAATTCATCCAACATATAATGACTTCAAAAATCTTCTTCTCCCCAACTTCTCCACCTAATCCTGAAAAAAATACTGAAATATGAAACTCCCACACTGCACAGACTATTTGAATTCCTACTAAGTTTTCAGGTTAAGGGCCATAAGACATCAGTCCCCTCAAATTCTGTTTCTTCTCTGGGTCTGCTATAAGAGCTGGCCCGGTCTTACCATTTTCCAATTTTTTTTTCATATTTCTGCTTAAGCCTTTTGCATCAGAAAAAAGAACTATGACTTCTTTTAGTCTCTCTATACTCCCTTTTAAAATTTCCTTATCTTATGGACAAACTCGTAAACTAGAGTTCTCAGGTGTTCTATAGTTGTTCTGATAAGCCCTCTTGGGCACCTCCTTGCATTATTACAAGGTATGTAACATGTAACATGAATGTTGCTTACTTGTCTTATTAGTTGGAGTTTCCTCATCCCGGAATAATTGCCTCCTGGTCCATCAGGAGCAGGAACTGACGACTGTTGCTGAATCTGCCTCTCCCACAGAAGGGAGGAGCATGCTTCTTCTGATACTTAGTAATTAACATTTTGTTCTTTGAAATATGAAAATCTGACATTGTAAATTGTTCTGAAGCAAAGCCAGTAAGAAGTTTCATATGAATTTGTAATATTATGAAATATCAGATAGTGAATCCTGATGGGGTGAGGGTGAGGAGGAGGAGATAGAGAAAGAAAGTATTTTTGTGTATGCTGAATAAAGGTCCAATGAGTTTAAAAATTTCTGTGGCCTTTCAGGTCTTTATAAAGACACTTGCCTTTCCTCATGTTTTCTGTGATAAAGTATGTGGGTGATCTAAGTGTGAGAACCTGTGGTTATCTGTCTTAGTATATCCAACATAATCACCAGAGGCCTAAATAACATTTTTTAATCACCAACCTTTCAGCATTAGAAAAATAACACATAATAAACAAAAATATACTTTGTCAAAATAATGCCTTTGAAACACTGATCTTAGTACTTGCTCTGATGGTTGTAGAAATCAAAATGCAGACAAATGAAGACAGCTGAAACTTGTCCATTGTCCTTTCCTCCAGCTGCAGCACTGAGTGAAAAACTGAACATAATCAGCCTGCTCTTAAGGAGTTGCTCATGTGGCCATGTTTTGCACTGTGTAAAAGTATGAATAAAGTTTGCATAGCCAAATGTACTTCCACAATTGCAAGTACAAATGTACTTTCCACAAATGAAAGACTGTGTTACTAATAATTTACAGGCATGATCACAGTAATGCCATGCACTTACACAGATGCCTTCTTCCCAGGTGATTCACAGCTAGGTCTCTGTCACTTGCTAGAACAGCCCACCAGTTTCATGCATGTGTACTGCAAATCACTGTATATAGGGTATTTGCAGCTTCACATTGGAGATGAATCCTGCTCTTCTTCTCAAATCTGGAAGAGCTTCTTCAGGGTCATTTTACTTTTACAGACAAGAATTTAGATCTTCTGTTTTATCAGTAAGGCAAAATATACTTCCTGCCATCCATCTTCTGTAGGAAATGAATGAAAAGTGCCTTCACTGTCTTACACACTCTTCTTCTGGGAGCTACTCTGAGCAAATCCTGCTGGGTTCACCATTTCAGTCAGCATACAACACAAGAGACAGCAATCCTTTCAGCCTGCACCCCTTCTACTTGCTCAAGAAACAGGCTCACCTCAGTTTTTACTCCAGGGCCAGGAGAACTAGGCAAAGTGAGAAAAACATTGCAGAGGCATAACTTGAAATTAGAGGCTGAAGGAAGGTATCTGCTCTTGCCTTTTTTCTCTTTCCTCCCTTCCCTTTTTCCTCACTCAAATGCCTGAAGTTCCACACCAGTGCTCATCCAGTACAGCACAGTGAACCATCTCTCTTTTATTGTCTTGTTGCCACCTAACACATGTCCTTCTCCATGGCAAAAACAGTCAGGAGGAAGTGTACTTTCCCTGCAACCTGCCTGAGAGAAGCTAGCATGATCTGGGGGTAGGTTAACACAAGGAAGGATTTGGGATGGGATAGACATGAGGTACAAGCTGGTGGAGGAGCTGCATGGGAGTCTTTAAAAGGCAGGGCATAGGCATGACTTTAAAAAGACTTTCCGTGTCTCCCCGACATCCCTTACATCCCTGTCTTGGCATGGCTGCAATCCAGGGAGTCGCTAAAAGTTGCTGGGGAGACTAACTCTGGAAGAACACAGAGTGCAGAAAGGAGATTTGTATGTACCCCTTTTAAGGTCTCATCCAGCAGGTCTGAGATTTCTCTGCCTAAAAAGTTTCTTGCTCTTGTCTTTGTCCCAGTAAAATACAGCTGTAGAGTTGCAAAACTCTAGGTGTTTTTAAAAGAAAAAAAGGTGGGCAGATCCTTTTCAAAATTTTGGCTGACTCAGGTCACTATCTTAATAGAATTATAACTTTTTTGGTCCTTTCAGTGTCTTTGTACTTCTTACTGTTCTGTCCCTTTTGCTATTGCCTTTTTTGTTTTTTAATTCTGTCTTCCCAATCTAGTCTTCTAGCAAGATCTTCAAGGTCACCTCTCTGCAAAGGATCTTCTACCTCTTTCATTGGCTTCTGCTAATGCTTCCAGGACCTTCACTCAGCTATTCCAGGGCTGGCCTTTTATATTGCAGACAGTATTAATACTTGCTGCTCCAGAGGGATTTTATATGACATTCAGCCAAAGAAGCTGTCCAAAATTCACTGGATTTTTGTTTGTTTGTTTGTTTGTTTGTTTCAGGTAGTATGACAAGTAGCAACAACAATACTGTTAGTGACCAAACAGCATGCAATGGCATCTAGCAGTCCGAATCAAATTTGCATCTTCCATTTATATACAATTTGTCAGTACCCTGCATCTTTCTGCTAGATACAATTTCCTATCATCTCTTTATCTGATTAATATTCTCTTTATACATGAAGCAGGTGCTCAGACTTCAGTCCTTTACAGTCTCATGTGATCAAGTCATGCTGTATATCTGAAACTCTTTATTTTCATAGCTGGTCTGCACATGCTTATTGTATCAATATCATATATGTAGTGCATACACCTCGTAAATGCTTTGCCTGTACACATCTTGCTTGTTTAGTCTGTTACCCAACTGCTTATCAGTCATATGAGCAAGCACCCCAACACAGCAATTGCACAGCCACAATAATTAGACTTCCTGTTTTTCAGGTTTTTTCCAGGGATGCTTTAGCTTGCACTGAGATAAAAGGAATTGCAAAGCAGTTAACACACTAAGGGCAAAAGAACAAGGCTATATTGATCCTGGAACTTCGCCAACTGAGTTGCAGATCTGGTATAAACTAACTATAAAGAGATGACATTGGGAGCTTAATTGATTGTGAACAAATTTAATCTGAATACAAGTAGGTGATATCCAATCATGAAAGATGTGAATTGTAGTCTAGCTTTTCCATGGGTGCAGTCAGACCAAGAAAGATAATGAGCTTTAAAATGGAGCTTGATAAATGTATTTACAGGATTGTCCAATGTATGGCATCTTCTGCCCATGACGGCAGAAGATGAACTGACTCTGGAGGTGTCTCTCAGCCCTGTATTTTTATACACATTCTAAAGAAAAGATAAAACTTGATTAGATACATGCATATGACCAGAAAACAGGACATAGTCTTCAAGCGGTCCTGTTAACACTGGATGTCTCAAAACATAGATATCAAGTCATTATGCCATTTACACAGAGATCACCTGTTTATCAGGCATTATGTCTTGCTGTTCTCAGATGTGCAAATGTTCATTTGTAGGATGAGTTACTACTTTCACATTACAAATTTTCCATTTTATCACACCACAGATTTCAAGTTCTTCAGAGCCAGATTTCAAGTTCTTCAGAGCCTGAAGTGCCATAAAGTGCCTGGGAAAATGAGGCTTATAACTCTCTTGAGTTCTCTATAAGCATACTTCTAAGCAGATACCACAACTTACTGCCTTGAAAAAAATGTTGCAAGTTATTCACACTATAATTGTCATATACATATACCTATTTTGATGAGGAAGTTACAACAGATTGTTGTAAAAATATCAATAAAACCAAAAAATACCAATAAGGAAAAACTCTAGTTCTCTGTTTTGTACTTACTTTCATGTTGTTTCTAAATCAAAGGTCGAAATTCTGCTACTTCCTTCCATCTATTTCTTAATGGCATTCCTAACACACCATTTAAAAACTAATCCATCCTTTAAGAACCTGTTCTCATGAATTGGTAATTTTATGAACTGTTGGTGGGATCAACCAGCAACAAGCTACGGCAATATGGCCAAAAATTTCTCATAGACCCAGCTTCCTAAATGTCAGTCCTGAAATCCAGACGAACATGCATTTAGGGGTATCACGACCAGACAAAATACCGTAACTATTTTTAAATTATTTTCTCCTGTGTTCTTTTGTAGCTCAAAAATCAAATACCATTCTAGTCTTGCGTCATCAGTCTGTGTGGCCTATTTAAATATGCACAGATATAACACTGAAAAATGTCACAATCTATTGCTATATACATAATAAACCTTTATCATAAACCTAAATCATAAATTGAAGGGATTTTACTGTGTAATTCCTAGATCGTGTTAGTTGTAGTAGCTTTCAGGCTTCCAATATTACTGGTTTTATGACTTCTAATTTCATGAAATATAAACAGTGATAATGAAGAACTGTTAGTTATATCTTCCTTCTGACGTTAATGCGGTGAAGATTTCACAGCTGATAAAGGTATTTATTCATGTAATATTTCATCCTGCTTCTACATCAAACGGTTCCCGTGCTTCCCTTGCATGAAGCAATAGTGACACCCAGTGTTAAAACCCTTGCATTGATCAAACGCACCCTGCACTTCATGTGTTTCACTTATCATTCAACGTTTTAATTTCAAATTTGTTCAGCTCTGGCAGAGTATCAGAAAAGTAACAGTATACCATCTTGAAAAATGGTCTAAAGTCTCCCTGTGTGTATATATATATATATATATATGTTTGTCATTAAAAAGTCTTGCCTGGGTTATCAAAAACAAACTAAAGATTATTTACATTACTTACCCCATTCTCCTTTTGAAATGAGATAAGATTGAATTTGTTTCACAGTTCAGAAATTGTAGTGGGTGGTGTTTTGAGAGAATGGGTTTCAACTTCAGATGGAAGAGTGAAAGCAATGGAAAGAATTTGGTATTCGCCAGCTGCCTACAAATACTGCAAATCCTTTGGGAACTAAGAACTAAGACCTACTTGATCGAAACAGCTAGATGACTAGACACAAACACGCATGTTTAAGTAATAAAGATATTTGAAAAGAATGCTGTTAATTAGGATGTGGATAAAGGTTACATCTGACCATAGCTGGTGAGTTCCTGTCCTGCCCTGCCTGCCCCACAGGTAATCCCTGTGGTCGCTGATGCCCTGGCCTCCGCAGCACCCCAACAGCATCATTAGCTTGTAATGCTACATACAGTGCCTAAAATTTTGCCTACTTACAGTGTTCAAAAATTCTATTACATGGGCCAAATTCAGAAATATTGTAATTTCTGATATGCATTATGTCTGCTAACTCTTTTGTGACAGTGGTCCAGCTGTAGAAAATACTCTATTCTGAGATAAAGGTGGCATGAAACCACTGAGAGGAACAATCTACTTGGAGGAGAAATAAACATACTGAACGTATTTATGGTAAACATAGTTGTCATGATTTAACCATGCCCAGCAATGAAGCACCACATAGCCACTCACTCACTCCCCACGCCTCCACCCTGGCTGGATAGGGAATGAATTGGAAATGTAAAAGTGACAAAGAAATTCATGGGTTGAGATAACAAGTTTAATAATTAAAAATAATTTATAATAACAGTAACAATAATAACAATTGTAAGGGAAACAGGGAAAAAAAAAACCACAAACCAAAAAGAGAGGAAAATAAACCCCAAGAAAGACAAATAATGCAAATGAAAACAATTGCTGACCACCAACCAAACAATGCCCTGCCAGTCCCCAAGCAGTCGTCCCCCTGCCAACCTCGCCCCTAGTTTCATTGCTGATCATAACGTCATATGGCATGGAATATCCCTTTGGTCAATTGGGGCCAGCTGCCCCAGCTGTGTCCCCTCTCAGCTTTGTGTGCACTCCCAGCCTATTTGCTGTGGGGTGGTATGAGGAGCAGAAAAGGCCTTGACTCTCTGGAAGCACTGCTCAGCAATAGCAAAAACATCCCTGTATTAGCAACACTGTTCTCAGCACAAAACCAAAACACAGCCCCATACTATGAGGAAAATTAACTCCCAGCCAAAACCAGCACAACAGTGAAACAAACAAGATTTTGCAAAAGAAAGCACACAGCTACATAAAAGAATATGGCTAGGTAAAAATATTGTCTGCTGATGCTCCATACATCACAGGGGGTCATTCAGCTGTCCAAACACAGGCTACCACAGAGCAGCTGGTGCTCCAGAAGGCTGTAGCTATCCCCTCCATCACATACCCCAGCCCTTTGCGGACAGCTCAGTCACCTGGTACATCTAAGAAAGTGCTACAACTCTTTGTAGGCAGTTGAATCCGAGCCTCTGAGACTGCATCCAGGTGACCTTTTCAGAGCGTTTATCAGGTGACAAAAATCCATGATTCTATATATTTAATGACAGAATTGGCTAAATTCTGATCCTGCCAGAGTGGTGAGATAAATTTTGTAAATTAAAATATCGATATAGCAGATGGGCAGAGGAGGCAGAAAAAATGAGCAGCAGCAAGTAGAAATGAGAAGCTATTTATCACTTTAAAAATTTGGTAAGGGAGATTAAAATCATTAGGAGAAATTAGTGATTTGCAAGTCTTAAAAAAGTAACATGATGATAATATGCTGTTGTCATAATCAAAAGCCACTCTACCAATTGAATTGCTGCTGGCTTTCAATCTGACATCTCCTAGAGAAAAAAATCACTAGAATATATATTTTATAGGATATAACATTTCCAAGGACATTTCTCTAAAGAAGAATTCTGAGGGATCCAGAAAATTTTGAGAGAGTTTTGTTGTGGTTTAGCCCTGTTGGCAACTAAGCACCACACAGCCGCACGCTCACTCTTGCCCCGTGGGGATGGGGAGAGAC
>VZTL01029991.1:7668-32668 GCA_013400535.1 Scopus umbretta
CCTCTTTTTACCCCCCCTCTCTTTTAGGGGCAAAGGCAGTTTTAAAATAAAAGGCAAAATATCTTGTCATCATTGCCAAACAACTGCCCTTTAGAAATTTGATGCAAGAAAGTATTTGTCATGTGACATTTATAAGTTGAACAGGGTCCACAGGAGAAGGTACCACTTGTATTTGGTTCTTAATACATTACAAGTACAGGACAGATGTCTTCCTTCCAGAAATGGATTGAGAAGTGTCCACCTATCAATTCTTTCACAGCCAGTAGATGGAGAAGCAGCAGCAAACGTGGCACACATTCACTTTGCCACATAAGGTATGGCTGAGCCTTTCTTTGCTGTGTCTCCTTGTGGTGGGACCTTGCTTTGGTCAGAACATTGAGAGGAAAGTGTCTATACCCTTTCCATAAAGTCAGATGACCAAAAGCACAGGAAGAGTCTCTAAACCAAGGGTATGGGTTTTTTTTTTTGTGTGTAGTGTTCTAATTTGTGCTGTAACTTCCGATACGCAGGGAACTCTGAGTGCCTGGGTGACACAGATTTCAATTAAGGGCATTTGAAAAGCAATCTTTTTTCTCTTCCCTTTATCTTCTCAAGGCAGTTCTCCCTCTTTCAGAAACTTCAAATAAAGTGTCTTGAACAGCAGCAAAATCTGCACATCCACTTCTGTGTCTGGTGGCAAGAAGGGCATCTGTCGTCTTGGCTTGGCTATTTTTCTGTTTCTTCCTTTTTCTCAGGAGTCTCTGTCTCCCTTTGCATTGCAGACCCCTCCTTTGCCTCTGCAGTCCTGCACTCAGAGGTTTCTTCAAGCTGGAGGTGTTCAGCTTCCCTCATGGAAGATGCAATCTCCCATCCTCTCTAGAGGGCTCTACCTTACAACTCAACAGCCTGGACAAAGACAAAAAAGTCTTTCTCTTTGGTGCCTGACCACTCCTTTTTTAAATATGAGATAATACAAGTAACATAACAAATTATGAGCAAACCAGTTATGCCGTCTTTCTTCTAAGCTGATATTGTAAAAAAGACAGAAAAAAATTGCTTTGGAGGTGAAGCATTGGTTGTGAGAAGCTTCTCTATGGCTGAATACAAAGGTCAAACTTTGTATTTATTTTTTTTTCCTGATCCTTTCTTCACCTGTGTTTTCACTGTTACCTGTATAAGTAGTTACATCTATGAATGTAGACATATGGGGAGGTCACAGGGAGACCAAACACATACTTACCCATTTTACAGTGTGATTAAGACTCAAAGAAGCCTGATGAAGCAATATTCTGCTCATTTCTCTAGAGATGTGGCAGTGAAGCACACATTTTTATAGTGAATGCAGAAATGGGAACATTCCTAACATAACTTATAACCCCTATAACCTTAAATTTTGCCCAGTGTCCCTGGGATTTATATGCAGAGGTCTCTTAGACATTTTTCAAAATCTCACTCTAAGTGTTTGGTAGAGCTGAAAATCCTGAAGAACAACCTATTTATGCCTAAATTCCAACAACTAGTTTCATGCTACCACCTACACTGCTTTCTAGAAATGACCTTGAAAAATGTGGTGATTCGCACTGTGTCTTAGATTATGTGTGCAGACTGCTGCAGAGTCGGGCCTACAAGAATAATTGGATTTGGTGTGAGGAGGGGGAGGGAATTTTGTACTCTAATTGACTTTATTTTATAATTTATGACAGGAGTGCCCATTGCCTTGGATATGCATCCTGTCTTATATAAATCTCTTCATGTATTTATGTGTGAATATACATATTTATAGAATTCTAAATATGTAAACCTGCAAGTGTGTTAGGCCTGGACTGTTCAAGCATCACAATGTTCCATCTTTTCTAAACCTTCTTGAAGGTTTAGTTTGCTGTTGGATGGCACTACTGGATTTTGACCGAAATCGGTGATACCATATCTCAATGCTTATGTAATGTATTTTTGATGAATATTCTTCTAGCAGCATGTGTGGGTTTTTTTGTTTTGTTTTGTTTTTTTTTTCTCCTGGAAGATTCAAGTGAAAGAATAGGAAAATGGAAAAAGTACTATACAGAACCATTCATAATGTTGCACATCACGAGTGTGTGTAGAGGAGCACTGGGCAGTGCAACACGATAATTTCCAGAAAACTTCCTAGAACGGATGGACAAGGATTCTTCATTCTGAGTCTGTGAGGAAAACAGACACTTCGGTAATTTTTTCAGTAAAATGTAATTGCTGCTGTAATTTACAAACTAGCCTGGCTCCTTAAAGTGTCTTTTTTTTTTTTTTTAAAGATTGTGTGGTGTCATTCCCTTGAATTTTTGGTCTTATTTTTTTCAAATTCTCATCATCCATAGAAATATAAAGTGCTGGCATTCTTGTTACTGGCCGTTTCTGTTGATTAACTGGGAATTTCACATGACTTTCCCTTTGCATTTGTTATAAATCATGCTAGGCAGCTAACTTCTCTGCATGATTTCTCTTCAATAATTAAATCTAGCATTTCCAGCTGCTGTAAAATTTGTTGCCCTTTTCTGTTCAGTTATGTTTTTTCATGCGGAAGACTTGGACTTCCTCACAGTTTTAATTCTTATTCAGCATCAATTTATAGGCTTTGTGTAATAAACTGAATGTTTTACTTCATGGCTCATACTGAGAAATGCATCTTAATGTTATACAAGTATTGTCTTGACAGAGATAAGATGCAAGGCTAGGCAAGCGTTCCAATAGTGACTTGGATATAGGTATTTGCTTTTTGTTTCCTTGGCAGAAAACAAAATTCAGTGGTTCCGTTGATTGATAATCTTGTGTATTCTGCACCTTTTCCCCTTTGGTGTACTAAGCATTAAATGTTAGAAGATGTTATTTGTATCAGAGGAAGTAACTAAAAAGTACTGCAAATCAATTGTGGCAGAATACCTGTGAGTCAAAGAGAATGTTTGAGAGCTCTTGAAAGAATTATGAAAAAGTATTTGGTGTCTTTGTAGTTTCTGTAGATGATTGTTACTTCTATCAGGAAAGAAAGTTTTAATCCTTGACTGGGTTCCTATTCGCCATATAGTTTTCCAATGTTTTTAATAAAAGCTGCTTTGTTATAAACTCATGCATCAAATAATCTTTCTGTGGCTCTTACTACATCCTTTTATATAAAGTGTTATTCAGTGTACTTAATGGCAATGACCTTGTTTATTAGAACAAAAGATTTTGGAATGCTTTCAGCGGGTATTCTGTCTAGTAGTGTGGGTTATCAGCAATAAATCTTTACAGAACATGTGAAGATAATGGATAGCGGAAGTTGTAGGTGTCCTGTAGTAATGTAACCAAAAGTGATAGTCCATAAGATTGCAAAAATGTAAAGTGGCAACACAAAGGAAGTTAGATGTATCCTCACAGAAAAATAAGGCTTTACGCATTTCATTATGTATGGGCTTCACTATGTATGGGCTTCACTATCTCTCAAATTTAGATTTTTAAATAAATGCTGCCCTTTGCATTGGGCAGGTTAGGCATTATAGCACCATCTGTCGGTAGAAGGAAGAAAACTTTTGACTTTTTTTTTTTTTTGAGGTATTATAAACTCTTCAGCAAAGTGCTGAGCATGGAAGAATATTTTTTTCCATTGGAGGATTAACCAGTTTTGTTGTGCTGCAGTATGTTGACAAGTGCCATACTGGAAAATTAAACTTCTCATATTCTTGAGGTGGCAATTTTTAGGATTCATTGTCTCATGTGAGTCAAAAGACACTGAAATAAGAAGTTCATTTTCCGTTTGAATATTGTAACACTTTCCCTGTGCTCTGGGAAGTGTTGGGATAAAATATTGCTTGCTTATGAAAGGAGGAGTGAAAAAATTGTGGTTTCTCTTTCACTATGCTTTAATAAGCAATGGGAGGAGAAGGAATGAAAGCTGGCACTGGAATGCTGAGACATCTTTTTTTGTTATATCTCAATTTTAAATCAAAACACATTACAGGAATATGTCTAAGAGCTATCAAAAATATAAAAATATTGTTTCTGAAGCAGCTTGAAGGAAAATTCATTTCAGAACTACTCTCTCCTATGGACTTTTCTGATCAAACAGAAGTGAAGTTATCTTCCTTACTATTTTTGGATTGTATTTTTGGCAAATTATGAGACAAACTGTGTGAAGAATTAAACCTCATAACTATCAACGTGTTATTGGACTTTTCAAATCATATTGAATATGAAATGAAATAGATTCATAACTGTAGCTATTTAATATAAAAAAATCAATTCTAATTTTTCTGATGCTAATGAAGTTTATTACTTTATCATTAATGCTTAGTGTTTAGCAGTATCTTGGTGATACTCTTCCACTTTTTGTAATTGTCCTGGTTTCAGCTTATATCAGAGTTAATTTTCTTCCTAGTAGCTGCTATAGTGCTATGCTATGTTTCATTTATATACTAAGTGTAATTTGAAAAAAACAATTCAAGAATGTCATGAAGATATGAGTCTCTTCTGCACAATGTTTTACAATATTAGCTGTATGAGTTTTTAACTTCTTATGGCCCTTTCCTCTCCTTTTACATGTTTAACACATCTACTTATTCTTCACTTCCTGTGAATTATAAACTTTCCTTTGTTTTAAAAACTTCTTACCCTCTCTTGTAAGTACTGTTACAGCTGATTATTTTCACTAGAGATTATCAATAAGCTTAATTAATCTACTCTCCATGGCTCTGGAAGTCTTAGCAGAACATGTTCGGGAATTCTTGTTATTTTAACATTTGTAGACCCTGGAAACCTAAAGAAACCTCTGGCAGAAGGAGCCAAAGACTCAGTTCCTGCAACCATTTATGTTTTATAATATTGCCCTGCTACTTTAATGGCTGAATTGAAATAGCATAGGCATGAAGAAAATGGGGCAATTAGAATTTTTTTTTTTTTTTGGTGTGTGAAATCCGTAATAGTAAGGCTGACAGGGTGGTTTTTGTTTTTTGGTTTTTGTTGTTGTTGTTTTGGGTTTTTAAATTATCATTATTTCTTTTATGAAATTATTGAATTATTATTTTATTAAATTTTTAAATATTAATATGTAAGTACCACACAAATTCCAGAATAATAATTAGTGCATGCTTACAGGATTGATCCACATAAATAAGGTAATGTCTAAACAGCTCTTTGTTAGGATTGATTTCTTTTTATTCTTTCCTTTTTTTAATTACAAATTCTAAGTTTCAAACTTGTTACTTAACTTCTTTGAAAGAATAACTCATAAAGTGAAATTATATATAGTAAGAAGTGAGTAAAATGTAGTAATCTGTACTGTATCTTTCCCACAGCAGAGACTTTAATGAGTTACTTCTAAGAGGTTATGTGTTAGGAAAAAAGTACAGAAATATGAATGTCTGGTCTTGGATTAGTATGTGCAGGATTTATATAGGCAAGTTCCACTTACCACAGATTTCTGTGTGAAATCTTACTTGTGATGGGAATTGCTCAAATACTCAGGTGAACATTGCTTAGTTATTAGTGTATTATAGAGCTATGGGTTCTACCAGTTTTCTGGAATAGGAAACAATTTGTCAGTAAACTTGAATAACCTGAACATTGTTTACAGCATTCAAAATCCAAAATAATTTAGGAGGTTAACACAATCCAGTTGGAAATTCCATGCCTTTTTTAATTCCTCTACATTAATAATGTTCTTTTGTTTCACTGATTAATAGTTTGCTGAGACTCGAAATCATCTGTACTGGGTTAGACCAAAAGTCCATCAAACTCGGTATTCCGTTTCTAACAGAGATGAATAGTACTTGCCTAGGGACAAGTGTAAGAACAATGCAGTTGTATAGGGGTGCTTCCTTGGTTCTACCCAGGTGGCAGGGATCACAATTTTGACAAAGATTTGCAGTTCTCTGTATGAATTTCACCTATTGTTTTATCTTCGAGTCACTGTATTAGCATTTTTCATGTTTGATTGTTGTTTTCACTACCTTGAATTACTTAGAGCTATCAACAAAATTTGACACCTCTTCCACTCTCCAGTCATTTCTAAATACATTTACAATACATAATGGGATTCAACTGGTGATTTCCCTCCACTTTGAAGACTAGCTATTCTTTTTTTAAACCTGTTTCCTTTGTTTTAGTCAATTCTTATCAACGTAAGGATGCTCCTATATGCCCTACCACATCCTGCCTTTCTTTAAATATCTTTTTGGCATTCATACAGTGGACTTTATGAACTGGATCTTTGTTTGTGTGTCCAGTGGCTCATTGAAAGAAACCTAATGAAGCGTGACTTCCCTTTACAAAAGCAATGATGACTGTTGCCAGTGTGTTTATTCCATTGTTTGCTTTTTTTCTTTAAGCACAGCTACCAATTTGCCTATAAAAATTTTCAGACTTATTGCCTTGCTGTCCTCCAGAGTCCATTTGGCATATTTCATTCTTCTGGGACTGAGGCAGTTTGAACAAGAACACTGTAGCTATTGGCTCAGCTGCGTTCATCCCCGAGTTGTTCTAGATCACCTGAGTGAATATTGTCGGGTCCTAGCTGTTGGTCACTTGTCAGTTTTCTTTTATAACTTCTCCGTAGTGGTCTTGTGTTCCAAGAGCTCTTTTTATCCTTCTATTAACTCTACAGACATACCTTAACGGGCTTACTGCTCCTGATTTGTTTGAAAAATAATTTATTACTGCCTTTTATGCCTCTATGCAAGTGTTCCTCAAACTCTTTGGGCCTGCTTCATTCTATTTTTAAAACTAACATACCACAGTTGGCATATTTTTCTGTTTTCCTTCTTTGAACAGACTTCCTGAAGAATGCCATTTTCTTACAGCCTTCTTTCTGTGCAGCTTAACCATTCCAGCTTTTCTTGGTCTTTTAAAAACCCTTTTGATGGATGGCATACGTTTCCTTTGAACCCCTAATATTGTACCTTTTTATACAGTTTTTGTATTGTCTATAAAAACATTTTCCATGTTTTGCTGCATCTTTTTATGCTCATAATATGAAAACTAAGTTAGCTAGCTAAGAAATGTCTTGCTTCAAATTAGATGTTCCCGTCAGAAATGTTGTTGTTCTCACCTATTCATGAAAAATAAATCAGTAGTGTTTACCTCATTTATTATTCATGTACCGACTTTTATGGTAGCTCATGCCAGGCAATGATTCTAAAATACTCTTGACTCGAAGTAATATGGTGTATGTAAAGTGTAAATTTCTAGTGTTAACAAAGCAAATATCCTATTGTGCTTGATTGGAGATTTTCTTCTAAAATTCCTGTCCAAAGATAGCTTGCATTACCTATGTACCTTTTTAACAACAGTGTTAGGAGTTGTTCAGCTTTGAAGAAAAAACACTGGTGACAGTACACATCTCTCCTATGTGCTTTATTATAGGTTAGTTTGATCTAAATGAGAAAGACATTATATTAAAACAACTCTGCTATTGATGCTGACAAGGTCAGAAAAGATCTTTAGGGTCTGAATACCTGAAGGTGTTTTTTCTCACTATTCCAACTGGTAGGTTGGACTTAAATATTCTGCTCAATTGTAAACTTTTTCCAATTTATTTTTACTGTATTCAGCATATATTTCTTTGTTATTATGTTGTTATTGTCTTTTGGCTTCACTGGTCATTTTTCTTTAGTTTTTCTTATTTTTGCTTTTTCAATCTATTATTTATCACATCTCCTCACTTCATTTCCCTAGGCTAAATGAGTTTTGTTCCTCTAGGTTTTTTTTCTTCTAAGGTGGTGTCTGCATACTGTAGATCATCCTGGTAGTTCTACTCCGTGTCTGTTCTAGGAAGATTGATTCCTACTGGAACATGGATGAGCAAGGCTAATCACATTGATAAGTCTATTGTCAAGCCTATTATCCTATCTCAAACTGTGGGTACTTAAGGAAGACTTTATTAAAAGGGCAAACAATAGCAACACTTTCCCAGAATACACTCCCACCCTTCTGCAATTTGAAGTTCAGGGACTTCTGGTTCTTGCCAGAAATGATGGCCATGTGCTTAGTACCCCTTCAGGGATTATTCCCCCATTTGTCCAGCAAAACTTTGAATCCACATAGACTTTTGCTAAGAGTTTCACTGAATTAATTGCAAATTGTACTGGCATCTTAATTTCATTCTTGTGTTGTAAAATGCCTCTTCCCTGGTAGTGAGTCAAGTTGGAGGCGAGACGTGTATTTCTTAGAAACCAGTATTTCTTAGAACACCTGTTCATTATACTGTTGTAATTAACAGAATAAAGTTGTTACTGTTAATAGCTGATAACCACACACAGCACCATCACTTACACACTTACAGTTACAGCTTACAGCTGGGAGACTGACTCCAACTGTATACTCCAACAAGTGTAATGAAGGGTTTTACTGGCATTCCAATAGCTTCAGAAAGTCCTGCGGAAGGTCCTTTGCTTTATGGGCGTGTATATACAATCTTGTTTTCCTTTTTTGCGTAGAGTAGCCGTCTCACTCTCTTGGATGTTGTCTGAGTCATGCAATCTGCTGCTGGTACTAGCGTGTGCTAGTGGTGGTGTACAGATTCAGCAGACCTGTGGTATTCTGAATTGATCATATTTTGCAGGTTGAACAGGAATGCCAGGCCCTAGAGTCTACCAGGTCTTGGGAAACTTTCACACATGACCTTCTCAGCATGCACTCCCCATCTCTTTGGCCTGCTTTTTCCTGCTGACTCTCTCCATCTAATGGTATAAGAATCTATACAACCCATTCATGCAGACTCACCCAAGAAGAATCCTTTGTGCCACTTGATTTTACAGAATTCTCCTATCCCTGCTGAGTTGTCTTTTTCCCCCTTGAAAAAACCTACAGTTACATAGTTACTTCTTCTATGGCAGCGATTCAAATTCTGAATCTTTCCATAATGTTTTTCAGTTCTATCATATTTTCTGATGGAAGACCCAAAACTGCACCCAGCATTCCAGATGTGGACACATCAGGAATTTATAAATGCACAACGTTTTATGTGTTGTTTGCTTCACAGTGGTTCCTAATTCTTTAATTGATTCCTATGTGCTTGTTGATTATCCTCTACTGAGCTGATGTTTTCATAGAACTGTCTGTCATTGATAATACCATCTCATTATGGCAAAAAAAGAGTGAAGATAAAGGTGAACTCAGAGTCCATCATTTTATATCTAAAATTAGATTCTTCTTTGTCACTTCATTATTCACTCATTCTTTAGACTTTTTTTTTTTTTTTAACATGTATGTTGAACAGCCTGAAACAATCACAAACTGACAGGAATTGTGTGGTTAATGTTAGTCTGACCAGAATTTTATCTAGTATTTTCTCTCATCTCCTTCTGGAAGTAGCTTTTCTGATTCTTGTCATCTACCCTTCCTTTGGCTGCTTTGTTTTGCTTTTCTTTTGTGATGTGGTCTAGAGAAGTCATTATACCTTCCTAAAATGTGACTTCTAAACTCAAAGTAGTTTGCTCCCATGAGTGGAGAATTTGCGCTTACTGATGTTTTAAGAGCTTTGATGAAATAAAAGGTTAGAGTATACTTCTGTTGTTATTATTTATACAGTTAACATTTCCACTGGAGGTGAAAACATAAATGTCAAAACTATTCTAAAAAAAAAAAAAAAGGCAATTACAGCATGAGATGATAGATTTCGTTCTTGTATACCTACAGGAACCTGAAACTGTAGTAACACTCTTTTTTTGTTTTTGCTACAACAGAATGGTGAATCAAACTGTTTATAATAGCATTAACTTCCAGAAAAAAATATTTTCAACCAGTCTTTATAATTCCAGAATTAGTGGAAACATTTATGTCTTTAGATTCTTCCATCAAGGCACAGGGAAGTGAATTATTGAAAAGATAAAAATAAATTTGTTTGCTTTCTGTCAGAGTTCATATCCACAGCCAACCTTGATAGAAGACCAGAATGATTTAGACAAGTTTGCTTTGGAGATTCATAACATATGCTTGCTGGACAGAATTGAGTTATCTCTGCTCTGGAGAGTAAGTTATTGTAGCAGGAGCTGACAGAGATGAAGATAACTGAGGGAAATTCAATTACCTTTTAGTGTTTTCCTTCTAATAGGATTCTTAATGTGAAAAAGATCCTTAGATGATGCGCCTATGTTGCTTTGTGAGATCAGCTTTGATACCTGCATCCAGAATACAGTGAACTCTTCTTTTCAGGCCTTCATTAAGGATGAAATATGCATCTGATTGCTAAATGGGTGTTAACTTTTGATCCAACATATTGTCATTTGTAGCCCAGATGTATTTGTCAGTCTTTTGGCAGTAGTCTTGAATATTCTCTCAAATGCAATTTCATTTTCAGAAGTATTGTTTTTATGTGAGAAGCTTGTTTATAACAGGAATTGAAGAAAGAGGTCACAAAACTGTAAAATATTTCTCTATATTCAAGTTCTGTTTCTGCATGTTTGTTTTCTCATTTGACTTTTCCTGGCAAAAGCACATGAGTTGCAAATACTGCTAATGACTAACCTGAGTTCAGGCTGTTGGGTTAAAGCCCATCCCACTTGACTATTAGCTGGATTTCATGTGAAACCTCTGCAGTTCTGAAGTTAGACTAGTGCATACAGATATTAAGATGTTATTATTTGTGTTACTTAAAAAAATTAAAGATTTTTTTTAATGGCTGATGGTTGAAAGGAAAATTTACAAGTGACTTTATGAAGCCAGCTCGTTCTGCAGCTGTATGGATGAAAACATACCGTGTACAAGTTTGTGTACCTGCTGCAATATGCTTTCTTTTACTGACTCATTCAGCTTCTGTCTGTAGCTGAATGTAGGTATGCATATATCCTCCAAAAATTTGTATTTTTAAAACTCTGACCCTTATCAGCTTTGGAAAGTAAAGTCCACTTTTTATTTGGAGGATTTATTCAAGCACTTGCACATCAATATTTCTGTAACAGAAGTGGAGAACAAGTATCTTCAAGCCACCCTAAAACAGGTTTGGATATGCCTAAAAGCCATAACGTACCTGACCTATAGAAGTCTGTACTGAAAATCTGGTCCATAGTTTGACTAGTTACTTGTCTTGACCTATGGCTTTTCCATTATGTAAACTACAAATACACTTGTCATTAGCTTGTTTGTACACAAATTGTAGTACGCATAGTCTCATTTTGTAGTTAATGCAGTCTCCTCATTTAGGCATGACAAAGTTTCATTCATGCAGGTTTATTTTTTGACGTTCATGAAGGTGGCTTATGAAGATTAACTTTGGGTCAAGGTAGGAAGTAAAACATATTAAAACATGCATTAAGATACTGAGATGTTTAAGAAAGTTCATCAGTAGAGCCTTAAAGCATTTAGAGTTAAGTTTTTTCAATGTTACCTATATTTCTTAGTCACATAGAGTATTTTTCTCTTTCATTTATTGGAATATCATTGAGGTAGAAGTTGTGCAAAAAATTGCATCTAGTAACAGTTCATTCTGAGTTGGTATTTCTCATTCCAATGAAAGATTCGGCCGTTCATTGAGAATGCTCTGTTCTGAATAAAAAATATAGTTACTGTGCTGAAATAAATACCTCCATGAGTAATGGTAGAAAAGAGACAGTAATTGTTTAAATAAGGATTTTATAATGAAATTGCTAAAATTATTTTTATTTTGTAGTAGATGGGGCTTGAAGTCTGTCTGGGATCCAGGGAGGGAAATGGTGGAAAACTGTAAAGCCACACCTAGCCAAGGATGACATTCCTTTTAATCTTTTATAAAGGTAGCCCTTTATTTCTGAGTAGACTTATACAGCTTTCCAGGAAAGGGAACAAGACTGCACTAATCGGAATTCTTAACAGGAACTGAAAGGTCCTTTCACATTGCAAAGCAGTGAGATAGAAGTGGCAGTCCAGCTTTTCATCCTAACTTTCCTATATTAGCTTTTAAATGGGAATCACTATCATGGTTGGTTTTTTTAATCTTTTTTTTGTCCTGCTTCATCTGATTCTTTTATAGAAATGTTTACAAAATGAGTCCACCTACCATTTTTTCTCTTTGACCTAAATAGGAGAAAACTGAGCCAATCCCTTTGAAATAATCTTAGATCATGAAAAGGAATATCTGTCGGGCAGCTAACTTGTTCTTCAGATGATCACTGTGTCGGAGAAGGAGCCAAGTGACTTGGAGACCTCTGGATTTCACCGTTAATGTAAAGTCCTTCTGGAAGTGGCATAGTTAATCCTTAAGTCTTACCATTCAGAAAACTAAATTGTCCTCACTGTTCTGTTTCACACAAAGAAGAAGATAAGTTTCCTGATACTTTCCTCATCACTCCTCCCTCTCCTTTTTCCTGCTCACATTTCTAGGTCCCTGTTGTTAATTCACTTTTTAGAAAATGCATCTTCAAAGATTTTTGGCCATCTTAAAAGAAAAGATTTAGATATCTCTTGGAAGTAGGGCTTGGAAGGCAATGATAGCGACTGTAATGTTGAGCAGTGCTTTGATCATTCTTATGCTTTTTTTTCGTTGTGCCCTAGTGCCCAGATACTGCTTTTTTCATCAGAAGTTTGTTGGAACAAATGCTGGGTCTAAGTAGTAATGCCGAAGTTATGGCATAGTGGATTTTGAGATGTTCGTGCTTCTTCCATCCTTCTTCCTGCCTGTCCTTGCAGAAACTTGGGATTTAAATCTCATCAAATTACCTTGAATTGTGTGTTGCCCTTAGAGCTATTTAAGGTGCTGTCTTTCGTAACTGATGCCAATTCTTGCCTCAGAATATTTAAGGGAGGTGACAAACAAAGCAAGCAAAATGCTCAGTTATTGGATGGGTTACTATATCATAGAGAACATATGCTAATTGTGCAACAAATTTTCGTATAACTTGGGACCAGAGACTTACTATTGTACTGTCATGGTGCCATGCCAGCAGTGCCCCTGCAGAGGCTAAGTTGAGCACCCATTGCAGTACCACAGCCTCCTGGGCAGGACCTCACCAAGCATCTCCAATCTGTCACCTACCATGAAAAGAGCAGGGCAGCCCTGGGGGAAGGGTGTCCAGGGCCAGCACAGGCCCCCCCCCAATAGGGCAGGGCCATGGGGCCAGGGCCAGCCTGAGGCTAGGAAGCCCACTTGCCCCCATGGCTGGGGGCCTGGGAAGGATCAGGGAGCCCACAGCAAAATGGTAGGCATATCTACGACAGGGGGTTGGTCCTGGCCTCTGCCCAGGCTGTGGGGCAGCCTCTTTCCACTACCACCAGCAGGACAGGGTCATCCTCAGCTGCGCTGGCTCTATGCTGGCCCTCAGCCCTGTGAGGACCTTACACCACCTACAGGCATCTCTGAATTATCCTACCATTAGTCCTGAATATGTTAAACATTTACAGAAGAAAAAGTCAGATATGCTGACTTCTGAAATATTGTTGCTTATTTTTTCCTACACTGCCTGTTAGAAACCCCAAATATCTCATTTCTAATAGCCTCGAAGCCAGCATCGCCTGTCTTGGCATTGCACCAAGACTGTTTTGCAAGGCAATTTCATATAGTCTGCAGCAGGGGAGGAAGGAATGTTTCTCAGGTTATTTTTGAATGGCAGATCTTTGAAGCTACTCAGAAATTTGGAATATTGGAAGTAGACAGAGGTAGACTGTTGGCTAGAGTGTAACTGAAGCTGTTGAAGTGCATGAGGAATGTTGTTACATGGCGCTTTGGTATGTCCAGTAAACTGTCACTTACATGTGTTTTATATAATGTTTTATATAATTTCAGTAGCTTGTTTCATTTTTGTGCGTGCTTGGTAGAAGCTAGTGATTTTGATTAGTCGCTGTACTTTCTTTCAGTACCTATAACGTTAATGAGTGAACTATAATTCACATTAAATCCCAGATTCTTGTTTTAAAATGCCACAGAACTTGTGTTGCTTTTTTCTCCTGCATGGCTATTGTGCTCAAAACATAACAAGCTGCAAGTATTGAATTTGTTATTTTACACTGAATTAAAGTCAATTAGTGAAATCTAGTTAAGCAGGATTTGTGCAGTTGTACTGTCTAATCTGTTTTGTGCCATTACACCAATGTCTGTGAGTTCAGCTGTTTGTAACAAATGCTGATAACTGTTACCGAGTGGTGGTATGAAAACACCCTCATACCATCTAAAAAACCCAACAAAAACAACCAGCCAGAAAAACCTTGCACGATGAACTGGAACGAAGCCAAAAATAAAACTGTAACAACATCAGAGCCTTGGAATAGGAGGTTTCACAAGGTATTTAATTTTGAAATGAGGAATAAACAGTAAACTCATGAAAAAATGGATCTTATATTCTTCTTGAGTAAATAAATATAACAAATATATTTATGGAGTGGTTTGGTTTTTTGTTTGGGTTTTTTTTTTTTGGATTTTTTGTGTGTGTAGTTTTTGGTGTTTTTGTGTGTGTGGTTTTTTGTTTTTTGTTTTTTTTTTTTTAAACGTTAACAACATAAAGGATGATTCCAGTAGAAACTGCTTGGTGCTACATAGTACTTCATTTCTCTGAGGGCAGCATCTGTGGTAGTTGCAATATTGACTCTTGCATCGTTGCTGTCTTTTCATTTAAACCAAGTGAGAAAGAAAATATAAATTTTAAAGTATTTTTAATCCTTGTTCCATATTGCTCAGTATAAGTATCTAGAGTTGCATGAATGAGTGTTTTTAAGTTAGACTGCTGTAAATTAAAGCAGTGACTGTAGTCTTCTCACACTTTGAATAGGCGGAATATTTCAAATACTGTCATTATATGGATAATAAAATCACACAGTTTTAAAAAGAAATCAAATTATCCTCCCCCACCAATTTTTAGAGCCAAATATCAACCTTTCAAGGGTGAACTTTTTCTGAATAAGAAATGTTAACTGAAACCCAAACCTATTCATACCTATCTTGTGCTATTCTGAAATTCCAAAATTGTCTTATATTAAATGCATGAGAACCAGTCATAAAGGAAAAAGGCCCATACGCTAGCTGGAATGAAATACAAAACATAGACTACTGAAAAAGCAAGAGGAAAAAATCAAGTTAAAATAATTTGCTTTTCATAGTTTGATGCTATAGGGATTCTGACAGGAGGCTTGAAGTTAAGGCAGAGGTTAAGCTAAAGCTGGGATTGTGACTGCTTAACATGTTTCCAAAGTAAGTGCCTAGGAATGATTTTAAAGAATAACGGCTATAAGAGGCCGTATTTTAATAATCCTTTCCATTTGCTTCTGGATTTTTTTTAAAATCTTTGCCATTTCATCATCATCTTAATCAAAATATCCTGCTTTTGAAATACTTGGTCCTCCAAAGAATAAGCCTCTCAAGAGTCTTAGTTTGCCATAAGGTGAAGAGCACGTTTGGAGTATAAGTTAGAAACTTGTGAATCAGCAGCACTGAGCATGTTATTTTTGAATAGACTTTTAAATAAAATTCCCATGTAAATACTTCTTTTTTTTTCACAGATTCTCTAATAGTCATTTGAAATTCCTCTGGCAAAAAAAGCAGCCCTTAATTCTTTTCATTAATAATGAATTAAAATGTTTCTGCAGATACAGATGAAGGTGCAACAACTTAATGGCAGAAACTAATTTTTTTTTATTTCCTGTGTGTGGGAAGGAAATGCTTTGCCAGCAAACATATTTGTATTATTTAGCAGTGTTGCTCAAGGATATGTGCCAGTCAAGGTGATGATTCTCCACTGTGAGAGGCTGTCATGGTTTAACCCCAGTCGGCAACTAAGCACCACACAGCCGCTTGCTCGCCCTCCCCCTCTGCAGTGGGATAGGGGTGAGAATCACAAAAAAAAAAAAAAAAAAAAAACCCAGGGGGANAAAAAAAGTAAAACCCATGGGTTGAGATAAAGGCAGTGTAATAGGACAGCAGAGGAAGAGAAAATAATAATAATAACAATAATGGTAAAAGAATATCCAAAACAAGTGATGCACAATGCAATCGCTCACCACCCGCTGACTGATGCCCAGCCCATCCGTGAGCAGCAATTGCTGCCCCCCCCAGCCAGCTCCCTCGGTTTCTATATTGAGCATTACACCATATGGTATGGAATAGCCCTGTGGCCAGCTTGGGTCAGCTGTCCTGGCTGTGCCCCTTCCCGGCTTCTTGTGCACCCAGCAGAGCATGGGAAGCTAAAAAGTCCTTGACTAGTGTAAGCACTACTTGGCAACCACTAAAATATCGGTGTGTTATCAACATTATTCCCATACTAAGTCCAAAACACAGCACTATAGCAGCTACTATTAAGAAAATTAACTCTATCCCAGCTGAAACCAGGACAGAGGCTGAAAAAGTCCTGAACTGTCAGAGATCAAGTCAGCTAAATTAGCTCTTGGACCAAGCATGATAGAAGCTGGTGAAGGAGGAATGGCTTACCTTTTGGGTTGTGAGTCCATGTTTGTGACTGAATGTTTCATAGCTGAGGTTTTACAAAAGTTTTGCCAAATATGGCACAGAACACTTTTAAAGCTCTTTCTGTTGCTGGTGCAGAATGGTAGGTGATTTGTTCCTCCATCTGCCTTAATTACTATTATGTATCCCTGTGTATACATAGATTTTATTGTGTGCTGATGGTATTTTTCCCTTTGTTTTTAATATCAAGTGACTACTAGACTACTATACAGAGTAGAATACTTTCAAAACATGCCTTTGATTCTGTTACCAGGGTACAGAACAAAGTTACAGAAAGGCATACTACAAATATCTTGTGGTTTTTTTTTTTTTTCTTTTTCTCCCCCTGCCCCCCGCCATGAAGTGTCTTAAGTGACATCTTAAGGAGTCCAGTCAGGTCTGAAACCAGCTTGATATCCAAAGTACTGAAGCTTATTAGAGATAAGCTTGCATTGGCATGCAACCAGTCATGGCAAGATAGGAAACTATCATGCCTAAATGTCTTGTTATCTCAGATTATTGTGATTTCTCTGTTCTTTGTTCATGAGTTGGTGTATTTTGATACATTCTGAAACTCCTGGATTAAAATCAGAGTAGTGTTCTCGAACCAAGACACTAAACAGGGAAAGCTGAAAAGTGCTTGAAGGGAACTATGTAGAAAATAGAAATAGAAACACAGACCCTAGGCTGAAGGGATATCTCAAGGGGCTAATCTTTCCATCTTTTAGAACTCTGGAACTTTACATAAGCTTGGAAACTGTTTATGTAGAGATTTTGGCTGGAAATGAATTTGCTTTGCATGTGTTTTGCAAATTTGTAAGGAGATTTAGTGAGTGTGATGTAGCAGGAATATCAAACAAATAACAAAATCAGCAGAGGTATGTTGATTAGTTTTGCATTGTGTTCTACATATAATATAAATGTGAGTTCTTATAAGATAATAAAAATGAGTCCTATATAGGAATATACATTCCTGTAAGGTTGGTGTTGAGACAATTAACACAAGTCATGTGTTAAATACTAACATACCTAAGTATTTATAGCTGTGTCTTTTATAGCTATAGAAAAGAATTTTAACTCGTGCAAATGCGTTTCACTTTGTTATAGCCAGAGGCTAAAGCTGTATTTATAAAGTGGTATAAGGTATTTCGTAATAAGGTTCCAAAATATCTTTTGGTTTATCTGCTTATCATCTGAATCATTCTGGCTAAATTTTTCTATTCTTTGTGTGCTTGGAGGTTTAATTAATGTTTAGATTTTTTTTTTTTCTTGGTTTGGAAAAGAAGGTTGGCAAAATGTTTCCAAATCAAAACATTAAAAAATATAACATCTTTTTATTTCATTGAGAATATCAATTTTTTCCATGTTTTGAGGTATTACTGTTTCCCTACTGTCAGAAATGTACCTTTTGTCCCTATTACGACAAATTATTCAGAATTGATCTGACACAACTTGTGAAGAATTGCTGTTTATGTACTACCTTTAAGGGCTTCTTAATTAGTAAGTTGCACTGTTAAAAAAATACTCAATAGTGTGTGTTACCTGCTCTTAGGGACTTAATTTAAGGTTTATCTGCGTCGTCTGAACTGCATGTGACTCTCAATCTGTTCAAGTGTCACTCCTGTGCCAAGTCTTGGTGCTGTAAGTTGTAAAAAAACTATGCTGGCAGTAGGGTGTCTGGAAATCTGAATCCTAGGGAGGTAATTATTTGGCTGCTGGGGCCAAAGCTGCTGGACTACTTCCTACCTACCTTACAGGTGAGAGAGGTCCTCACTGTGCCTGAGTGGAACAAGACAGTTGGAAAGGTGGTGGTCACAATTAGTGAATGAGGACATTTCAGAGCTTTAGTTTCCTGGGGTTTATTGGAAATGTGCCATCTGGCCCCTGGCCATATGAAGATTTTCACAAGATCTTGAAGAATAGATCGAAAGCCACAGCAAGAGCTCATTTGGCAAATGTTTCCTGAGCTGACAGTGCCACATTACAGTGGATGATAACCATTTCCCCTGCTTCCACTTAGCGTTCACACGGTACAGAGCGGAGGAAGTGTCCTGTTGCTATTGCTAGAGTAAGGTACTAACAGTAAGAACAAAAGGTGAAGTTTGGATGGGTAATATGAGAAAGAGCCTGCAGATAAGAACAGAAACAAAAGCTATGGAGCATTGAAAGTAGAATTGGGAGAGTTTCCTAGGCTAGTCTTCACTGCACCTTTGGAGGCTGGAACTAAATATTGTATTTCTGTTCTGGCAGTAACAAGTTGCTTGCACGTCTGCAAACTGCTGGTTACAGATAAGATAACAATCAAATACTGCTTTGCTTTGTTTGAAGTGGTAGAAGTCTTTGTAATGGGCCTACTTTGAGACTGATCTGTATGTTTTCACGTGATTAAAAGGTATTTCCTCCCTTTTTAAAACTTGTTGCATAGAAATGGCAATATGAAAAGATTCCAAAACCAAGTATCCAACAGTTATGAAAAATCAGAGCAGTACAACCTTAATTTGGCCCTCACTAAGCATGTGTAGTGAATCCTTAGATTATGTAAGTATGTGTCTCATTTTCTGGGCAGAGTGGATGTTCCTTATAAAATAAGTGAGTTTGTCAATTCCAGTTGTTGTTCATGGATCTGATTAATTTGATGCATTGGACTAGAAGTTCTTTAGTGAATACAGTACTAATCTCCGTTGTGGTGTTGAAGCAGTTGAATGTCACAACGTTGATGCAGTGTGGTTGGGAAATGACTTAAAAGATTGTCACTGGCTCTTCCTTTGCTTAATATCTAATCTGAGAGCACAGGGCCACCTATGCAGAAGTGCTGAGCTTTACTGTTTCTAGAGCATAGGGGAATTGTACTTTGACTATTTCTAGCTTGAAAAATGCCTTGTACTTGGAAGATGTGGACCCAAAGGATCTCAAATTTAATGCCCAAGTGTAATGTTTTTAGGACCTTAGCCTGTTTTAAAACAAGAACAGTATGAAGGGGCTGCAGACATAAACTGGATTTCCAAAAGAGAGGTCGGGGGAAAGTGTCTATCTTAGTGCCTCCTTTGAAGGCAAAGCATTTGGGCATACGTACGGTAAGAACAGCCGCCTTGGGTTCAAAAAGGAATGTATATTGTTTATGTCAATGGTTAGCGGTGATGCTTAGAGAGTTAGAATATTGGAATAATGTAGGGTGCGTATAGCGAATCCCAGTTTCTAGCAAGGAGTAAGAGCTCTTACCTGTTTGTGTAAAGCTTTGTCTTTGTGATCCAAAGGGGCTATTGTAACATGTGTAATATGTATTAGATAAACATCAAAGAAAAAGGCCAAAAAAAAAAGTCTATGGTACCAGTGGATACTGCAAAATAAATCTGATGTTATTTGTCTCTATTCTTTACTATTTATTTATTCTGTCAGTTGCTTTTATATCCAGTGTGATCTCCTGTTAGTTTGTCTCATTTACCTACTCTACTAAATTGGGTTCATTTGAAAGATGCAATCTCAGTAAAAGTGCTGTTGCTTAGTGTTTAGTTGGGTTTACTAAAACTTAATACCGTGAGACTTAAAGGTAAAAAATAAAGCTGTTGACTCAGCACAGATTAAAACCAGATGTCTCTTGAGATCCTTGCATTTCTCTCTAATCACTAACCCAAATTGACTGTGGTAGGTTTTCTTGTGGTCATGACCATAGTTTTACCAGTCTGTGTTTGGTGTGATCTAAGTCAACTGCGGGTTTCCCCCCCCTTCTTGTGATTTTAAATGCATGGAGTTTTTTTCCCCCAGGAATGTCTGGCTACAAACCCACTTTTTTTTTTTTTTTTTTTATTTTTTTTTTTTTTTCCCGTANTTTTTTTTTTTTTACTTTTTTTTTTTTTCTTTCCCTCTCCACATTTGTATTACAAACAGTTGATTTAGATGCAGATTCTTTTTAATCATCAAATCAGATAAAAGGCTGGAAAAGTGGATAAATGAGGTTTGGAAAACTATAGGTTGCAGAGATGAGAAGCCATTGCATTGTGTTCAGTCCATTAAAACAAGAAGAAATAGAGGAGATACTTTGATAAGTGTTCTGCTGGTGTTAACCTTGATGGCTATTATCGGGGGGATGATGCTATATCTATTTCATTGGCTTAAGCTTTTTTCATGCTGAGAGAAATCAATACTTTGAGTCGTTGGATGACAGAGGCATCACTTCAGAATTGACGGTGGCTGTCAGACGTTGTCATTGGTTGACTTTTGTTCGCTGTGAGGTTTTAAGCTTTCATTTTTCTAAGTCTTATTCAGGAGTCTTTGTAAGATTTCCCTGGGTAGCATTTTTAGTCCAGACGTTAAACCTCAGGTCAGAGGTCAAGTGCAAAGATCTGTGAAAGCAGAGGATTGAGGAGCTCCTTCGTTTACTAAAATATCCTTATTTGTAGGGAATTTGCATTAGTGGCAAGACTACGCATTATCTTATGGATGACTTTTCCTCTTAAATGACACCCACTGAGACAGGTTGTTCACAAAGCAAGTAGCTTTTAGCCAAATTAGACAAAGGAACTAGCATATATAAAAGTGTTCAGTGACCTCTGAGTTGAAGAATAAAAGTAAAAAGGTGCAATATTACTTTTAAAAACCCTACAGTATTAAACTTTTTTTGTAGTTTGTAGGAAGCATTACATTGTAATTTTGGGACCGCAAAGGTGCACATGCAGATGGTACTATGCAGAAGAAATCTTGTACTTGACATTTTTGTAGAGATCAAATATAAAATAGTTCTGAAAATAATAGATTAATCCTCCTCTTCACTGAAATATAGACAGGGAGAATAGACTAATTTACCATGTCAGTATTTTGCAATACTGTTTTTGTAATCTTTCCTGCATACAGAATATATTGTATTTTCATATCTATAACTTGCCTTTTGGATGACCTTGTGCTCCTTTAGAATTACTGTTTCTTAAAAATAGATCTTCAGATAACCTACATATTCAAATAGCCTGCAGTCTTGTCCAAGCAGGGAACAGGAGGAAGGAAAATACCCTGTTCTGCTCTGTGATAATGGCAAAGAGAAGGCTTCTGTTCCATCCTGTATGAACGGGTAGAGAACACGGGTCTTTCCTCAGCTCTGTGCTGTGTCAAAGGATTCTGCTTAATACACTTTCCCTTTGTAAAACTTTTAACAGACACTGAATTTAAGACTTTTTGTAGATAACCTGTGCAGAGTATATAGGAAAATGCATTTTTCTCCTTTCAACATTTTTTGTTTCATCATGAGTGTGACTGTAGTACTTTCATTACACACTCGCCCAAACAGGTAACAAAAATTATGTAGGCCAAAGCACTAGTGGAAGGAAGGTTTGACAGATTCGTTTGCATGCAACTGTATATCTAATTGTAAAACCATATTCAAGCATGACAGGGTGCATAATGCAAGTGCAAGAGATCAAACAATAAAGAAGACGTAAAATTGTAAAAATATATTTTTTTCAGTTTGTGAACAAACAGAAATCAAGCTGAAGTTTTATTTTGCATAAATGGAATGATCAGGATTTAGTGTGAAGAATTAACACGTACCTCTTGTATTGCATCTCTGGAAGTAGTGGTTCAGGAGAACCTGAAGGCATCTGGAAAATGAAAAATACAGCAGAGAAATAGGGACTTTTTAGTGCTTTCACAACAGTCTAGTGGGTGTCTTTCCATTTCTTTTGGTGGAGCCAGTCTTTTTTCACTGCTATGTTAAAAATTATTTGAGAGAGGGATGGGGAGAAATAGTTTCATTTTTGCTGAATATTTGGCATATATTGTGGGTAGGAATGGCTGAACAATTGCCATTTCACCTGTATGATCAAATTATTCTTGCAAAACTTTCTTAATTTTAGTAATTATACCTGCACATGCCAGATATTTGGCAGAACTGTGACTTCTTTCTGTTCTTGTTTGTAAAATATATGTTGTAAGGCGTGTGCTATGGTTAAGAGTGCCTCCTGGAGTGATTTTTTAATTTTACGGGATTGCTGCCTGTGGAAATCTCTCGGTTTTGGTGGGTAATTGCAAATTTCAATTCATATTAAATGCTGAATTTGCTGAAAAGTAGTCTCCTATACGTTTCTGTTTTGTAACAGGCTGATTCTGTTTTCATGGAAGTTGTCAGGACTACAAAATACCATTTTTTTTCTTCATTTGAATGTCATAGCTACAATTTGAAAATCTTTGTTGGTATTTAATGAAGGATGCATTCAAAATTACATCATAAAGAGACTTTTTTTAAAGAGGTACAAGTTCATTATATCTTTTACAAAACATTCTAGTTTGATTTCCATTTTATCATGTTTTAAGGTCAAATGTGACTTTAATGTTCCATAAAGAGACAGAGATTGATAATGGGGAAAGAATAACCCTCTAATGTGATTTATATCTATGGATTTTATGTCAGATATGAAAAGTTGCTGTTCAAATTGTAAAGGAGGATCCATTAAAGAGCACTTTAAAACATTTTACTACTTAGCTTACCTTATACACTTGTTTTTAGAATTCTGCCATTTCAGGCAACTTAAAAATAACAGCTTATGAAACATTTAAAAAGTGCTGAGAAGAACTCAGAATCATCATGGGTGCAAAATAGATTAATGTATTGGAAAAGACAGCTGTATTTAAAAAGAGCTAGAAAAATCTTCTTTAGTGTTGGTTATGATGTAGCCATCTTATATTTTTGTGATGAGGTGTGGCAAAGTGCTTCATGTAGGAGTACAAAAGCCAATTTTTGATGTCTCATTGACTTGGAAAGTCAGCTGCTCATTCTTCACTCCTGGATGTCTGTTTATCAGGTGAGCATTGCTCTTAAGGTGTGGGAAAAATGATAAGGAAATTTGTAAATATAGTAAAATTGTTAAAATAGCTCCTTAAAATTTATCCATCTGTTAGTACTTTTTTTGTTATCTCATGCCTATGAAAATCTACACAACCCCAAATTTTATTTTACTTGTGGCCTTTTTCACATTTTTCTGATCTTTCTCTCACTTTATATGATGTATATATGTTTGTATATACACATAAATAACGTTCATAGCCTGCCTGTTTATTTGCAGCAGTTTTCTAATGCTTGTACGTATAGATAGATTTATATAGAAAAAGCATAGCTACTGTTTTAAACATTAAGCATTATGACATTGTGCTGTTATTTAAGAAATAATTGTACTAGTGTCTGCATCATCTGTGCTTCACAAAGAAAAAGCAATTTTTTTGGTTGTTAGGCAGACATTTGTGTCCATTCTACTAACTAGATCATAGAATAATCCAATCATTGACAAAGGCTGAAATGCTTTGTCTGGCATATGCGATCTGTGGAATTGCCAGATGAAAACTGGAATTAGAAACAGGGAGTGCTGAAGTGGGGAAAAGCCTTTATTGTTTCTACCAATCTTTGAATTTGTTGTGAGTCTTCATGTACAGTGGTTTGATGAGGGGGTGATCTAAATTTGGTGCCTTTTTATTGAGTTCTGTCTTAACAAATTTTCAGAAGGTCAAAGAAATCCAAAATGATAAGAAAATGTAACAGAGAATCTTTTGTAGTTCTGAGTTCTGTTTGTAGGTGTGACTTTCAGTTCTTGTTTGCTAGTATTTGGGTTTGGGTACCTCAGCAAAAGGAAGATGTTTATACAACAGGTGTAGTATGGCTGGGAAGATGATTAACTTCCTCATGCGGGCCTGCAAATGTGCTTAGCTTCAAGAAGCCATCTGGTAAAGATCGATTCGGTCTTCATATGCATTTTGTCTTCCGTCTATCTGAACATATGTAGATTTTCTTCTTAGTTTTTATGGTTACATATTTATACAAACAAGAGCAAACGGTTTTTGGCTGCCCAAATCTAATGGAGAGTCACGGGAGTGGAGTGGTTAGCTAGCTGGATTCATTGTTCTGAAACTTGCCTCTTTGTTTTTATAATTCTAATCACTGTTATAAAATAAAAGTGGTTGCGCCTATATGTTTTATTATGCAATCAGGCCATTAACATGTTGGTGTTTGCTAAATCTTGAGCGTGTATGCTATGTGATTAAAGAATTCATGACAAACCCAGATCCTCTGCTTGGCTCTCTGGACAGATTTACTGTGGGCAGCTGCTCAATGCCTCAATTCTCAAACCTGTAAAATGGGGTTAGTTCTTATTTCTTAAGGGTTTTGTGTAAGTAATTAATTATGAAGTGCTTCAAAGTTCCTTTGGATGGTGTAATTAAAATGCAAAGTAATAGTCTTTATTTTCTTCCTAGTCACTGTGTGCCCAGTATTCTGCAGACAAACGGGAAGAAGAAAAAATGTGTCATCATTTGATAATGGCAGCTAAGTACCGAGACCAAGTGACTGCAACTCAACTAATACAGAAAATTATCAACATTCTGACAGACAAGCATGGAGCCTGGGGAAGCTCTGCACCAAGGTAAAGCATTTTTGGGCTGTGCTTTTTTAAATGCTTTTTTAGAATTGGGCTGTGCTCAGCTGTGCTCAGGTGATTTGAATTAACATCTTGTAGTCAAAGTCAAAAGTAAGCAAGGTTTTTCAGTTGTGTTTTTTGGTTTTTTGTTTGGTTTTTTTTAAGAAGAGTAATATAAAACTGGTTAAATGAATGTGTCAGTGTTTAGTATGGGTGAATGTCAGAGAACTAGTGTTTTGCTATAGCAGTAAAAAAACAGGGTGATTGTCTTGTGACTTTAAACTTTGCTATAACA
>VZTL01030000.1:0-10527 GCA_013400535.1 Scopus umbretta
GGTGCCCCTGGCTGCCCTGCTCCCCTCACTCTGGGGCAGCAGGACAGGTTTCAGCTGGCGAGGCCCTGCTTTGCTGGCTGTGGTGTGGCATCCCCATCCCTGAGCAAGCAGCTGGTCCTCAGCCTGCCCTGACATTGGGCACCTAAATATCATCATTATGACTGTCATAATCAGAACAAATAAGGTCAGTAATACCTATGGCAGTCATTTCCCACCACTGGCATATATGCCTGGAAAAAGTCAATAGAGACAGTGTACTTTGTCTTAAATTTTGCTGAAGAGATTTTAACTCATTTAAAGTCTCTCTCCTTTGAGAACGTCCCATATCCTCCTAGACTCTTGCAGACTGGATGGTTTCTTCTGTGAAGCTCTGCAGGAAAAGAATACGGCTGGCACTTACACAAAGTTCAGTCTACTGAATTCTGTAGTGACAGTACCACAGAGACTCACAGAGTCAAACTCTGTTCTTTCTCAGTTCTTCAACAGCATCGTCAACATTTGTCTAAGAAGTTGAAAAATAAACTTGGTCTCTACATATATGAACGAGGCCATGTGTTGTCTACCAGGCAAAAAGAAGGAGCAATAAAAATGGACAAAAAACACTCATGCAATAACAACAGGCATTGTTTCCCATGTGCTTGGATAACCTTAGTAGATAGTTGATGAAACAGATGGATTACCTTCTAATTTTCATCAGTGAAGTCACTTTTGAGAGCAGGCACTAAAATATTAGCAAGATAGTACAGGAAATCTTGCACTGTCACTACCCCAAGCTGTTATTTCTCATGTGCCTTGAAAACGTTATATTTGGTCTCCAGGGGTAGCATGCACATTACATGTGTTTCTAAGAAAAAAAATTCATGTATGAAAAATGTATTCAGACCTTCCAAACCCACTGATTTTGGAAATCCTGAAAAAAATAGTTGAGCATATACTCAGACCGATTCTATGTTGAATAGACAAGAATTCCACATGTCTCTTTGCTGCTAGACCTGCAACATTTGCATACTTGCATATTATATAGTTTAACATACTGCTATCTGAAGAGCTTCTTCATTGGACATAGGATGGCAGCTAGAAGAATGGGAATTTAAGAATGAGAAAAGAAATATAATGAGCTTAGAGGAAAGATGAAAAGTGGAAGAAGAGATGCAGATAGGGTCTATACCAATTCAAATCTTACAATAAATTCAAGCTGGAAGCAAAATGTAATGTAAAAAACAATTAAGAGCTTGTAAAACAAATACGGGACTGGAAGGTCTTGGGGCAGGGCACAGACAATTCCATGTAGCTGAATTTTAAGAATTGTGAAAATGTATGTGGCAATAACCCACCCGAGACAAAGTGAGACATTTGAACACTCTCTGAATGGCACTGATGAGTGTTAAGAGGCAGCTTTGGTTAAGCACAGGAATGTCCATATGTTTTAGGTAGAGCTTGGTTTAGTGCCTAGTACATTCACAGCTTAGTTTGCCGCTCACAAGCTTCCCTGAGTAGACAAACCCTTATAAATTGAGCAGCAGCCAACACAAAGGAATCTCAATGCAGAGTTCTTACAAGTATAATCTAATATAGGTAGTGAAAAGAGTGAATATCCCTAACAAATACATATGTGGCTGTCAGCCTATGGGGCCTTAGAAATGGGATACAATGAGCACAAACCAGACAGGCCTGGATTTTGCACACCACTGCCCACGATATTGGATGCAAGAGGATTTGACTTGAAAATATATATGCAATAAATATTGTATATGTGGGATGCTCACATTGTCCCACAGGCTCTGAGTTACTGGCAGTAAGCAGAGTTAAAGTATATATGCAAGAGATCCTTTAGAAATTCCCCAAGAAAAATAATGTTGATATGCCCACTGTGAAAAGAGTGGGAGAGAGTTTGAAAAGAGACACTTTTCAGGAATGCTCCTACTATGAAGACTGAATAGCAGTGCAGGCACAGCAGTTCCCCATAACATAGTCCAGATTTAATTTATTTCTCAAGATTCATGAGTTTAGGAGTGAAATCAACCTAGATACTCTCTAAAATTCCAACCCTTTAATAAAAATGCAGAAGAAAAAAATCTGTTACAAAATAATTAAGGTTAGTTCAGTTATGGAACACAGTACAGAGCATACTAATGTCTTGCATTAAAGAGGAACTGTATTTAAGTGTGATCTTCCATTGATTCCATGTTAACAACATGCAGAAGTGATGGTGGGGTAGCCCTTACGAAAGGATGGGTAGAACAAAAATGCAAAAAGGGTAAGTTTAGATTAGATATTAGGAAAAATTTCTTTCCTGAAAGAGTGGTGAGGCATTGGAACAGGCTGCCTGGGGAGGTGATGGAGTCCCCATCCCTGGAGGCGTTCAAAAAATGTGTGGATGTGGCGCTCCAGGACATGGTTTAGTAGACATGGTGTTTTGGGCTGACGGTTGGACTAGATGGTCTCAGAGGTCTTTTCCAACCTTTATGATTCTATGATTCTATGAAAAATGAAAATGTAAAAAGAACCAATTTAAAGAATTATTTTAAAGGAGAAGAAGAGAGGAAAAGGAAAGAGCTTCTCTGAAGTTATTTACAGACAATGGTGTAAGAAAGGAAATTGTGAAATATGGACCATTTTTGTTCAATTTTCTCATAAGAAACTCAGATCCTGGTGTGTACATAACAAACCATGATGGTTGGACAGGCATTGAATTTATGTTATTATGAGTGCTTTAAAAGTAAAAGAGGAAAAATCAAACTGGGATTTTCATTCTGTTTCATTTGATGTACACTGCAATGACGAACTGATACATCAGAGAAACAATATCTTCCTAATGCCTGAGCGTTCCCCACATTTATGGGGTCAGAAATAACAATAAGCCAAATCAAAGACATTTCCGTTGTTGGGATTTGAATCAGGCCCAGCATACATCACTAGAGAACCTACAAAGTCTTTGCCAAACCCACAAAGGACTGGAGTAATTCCATAGCTCCATTCTGACATTTCTGAGGTTAGGCAATGGCTCACTTATCTGCTGAATATCATGCAGATTAGCAGTACAGTGGCTTGTCACAGTGACTTTCACAATAAAGCACCAGTAAAGACACCAAATTAATTGACATTGCAGTGCTCAGAATTAGGTTCTCTTTCTTTCTATTGCTTATGACTTTAAGCTTATGTATGTTCTCACAATATTTGCCTAGTTTTATTGCAGCTAAGCTCCCTGAACTTTTTCATGGCCCAGTGCACAAAGCACTAGTGTGGGTACAAGGGAAGGGATGGGAACAAACAACTTAGGGAAGAAAGGGTAGAAAATGACTGCAACAGCCCCAGATCATATTGGTTTATTCTGTCCATGAACAGACCCAAAAAACAAACCAGCATAAATAAGCCAGGCAGACTAGCCTAACAGAGGATGTTTTTATTCTCATTTGTATCAGCTCAGTTTAGTAACTCCACAAAGCCAATGGGAGAGGCATAGAGAATACAGCGTCTGACTCTATTCTTGCTTATCTTGGTAGAAGCAGGCTCACTATCTATTTACAACTATTGTTGTAAATAGGTGTCAGAGCACTTATGGCATGTTTACAGCCTGCGTAACAGCACTGTATAGAGATTCCTGAGCTGGCTCCAAGCAGGCTAGCATGTCCACAGCATACGTGATTCAGTGCCCTGAAGGTTTTCTGCCAGGGTGTAATCATATCTGCCTTAGCCTTTCAGCTTGGACTTGTACAAAGGCATTATTATTGCTATACAGAATGTACCTTACCTGACAGGGTCTTAGAGCCAACTCGTTCTTTTCATGTTGATGACTGAGAGTCAGTGTCCAGGCTTTCCTGGTCATCTATCTTTTCCTAACTGATGAACCTCCAATTTAGAGCAGAAATTCTTCTTGTTAGCCTTTATGGGGAAAAGAAGGAAAGGACAGATATAACTTAACTCTAAATAATCTCAAAGTTGGTACACAGTCTCAACTCATCCTCTAGCCACTTCTACAGCCAGTAGTCCTTTTGGCAAAGTGTGCCATTGACTCTAAGGGGCATCTCCAGTGGGTGAGATGCGATTTCCTTGCAGTGCCTATCTTCAGAGTCTAGTTTAGACTAGACTTCCAGCTTAGACTAGACATCTGGCTTTGAGGTGGATGATTTTAGGTTAGATGAATGCAATCTTTTTTATCATGGTACTTCATGTGATAAAAATGGAATATACCAAAATGAAATTATTCAATACTTCCTTGAGAACACTGGAGGGAGCTCACAGAAAGAGACAGGAGGAAAAGAGAAAAGGCGGCAAGAAAAAGAAGTTGTTCCAGTTACATGAAAAGTTAGGTGAATATTTACACCTATAGAGCATGTCTCATTTCGATCCAAGTACAAATGTAGGGAAGAGGTATTTTTGTTTATACTAAATGCTAGTAACTCTTTGTATTTGTATCCTGGCATCATTGTAACTTTCTATTTTGAACACATATATTTACAAAACACACATAACAGGCCTTTTCTTTTTCATTTAAATGGATGTTTATTTGAGTTCTCTTGTTTCTCTTCACTTGGCTTCATGCTCTGCAGTCTGATATTTAATCTAAAATGAGGGAGAGGGACTTTGGCAAACTGTAGTTATACATCCCTTAAGAAAATACCATCATCTTCAGTGAACACAATATAATGAGGAGGTGTCCTGTTACATAATTGAGGAGGCATTGTCTTTTATATGCATTCTGGTTCACTTTTCACACTAAATTAATCTTAATAAGCATCTGCTTTGAGTAAAGAGAGTTTTGTGATATTTCAACCATGACCTCTCTGGAAGTCCAAATGATTTCACTTTACATTTCAGACTGGAGTATTCTTTTGAAACATTTCCTTTTACTATATGATAATCAGTGTGTTAACATGAGCTGATTAATCCCATCAGTCCAACACTGATACCATGGCTCTTGTGCCCTTTCCCCAATAACCTCATGGCGGCAAAATCACTGGCTTCTTAAATGAATTCAGGGCAATCCTACAGATTATGTTATACAGGAGGTCAAACTTGATGATCACAGTGGTCCCCTCTGGCGTGTAATCTATGAATCTGTAACTCAAACTGGAAGAAATACAAATAACTGCACAATAGCAGTAACTGAAGAAATAAAACTAGCTGCTTTTAAGACAGAGTTTGATATATTTATGAAAAGGATTATACGAGCTGGTTGCCTGCAATAGCTGGAGCATGGAGCTGGTGGCCCTGCAGTCACTTCCAGATCTATTTTACTGTGTTTCAGTGGCTCATCAGCTTGCTCTCATCTTTAATATGTATTTTAAAACAGTTTTTGATACAGTTACTAGGATAACAAATTAAAGATGGATTTTAGCTTTTTAAAGAAAGGCTCTCTTTCATTTCAGATGACAGACTGAATTGAGGCCTATGAATAATGCTTGTGTTGACCTGCCAGAATATGTCTTAGCAGCGATGAATTCTCAAATACCCAGACTGAGCTTATTCATTTTGAAGTCAATGGGAGGGAAGGCAATACAGCCCAGTACTGAATCAGGCTGCATTTTAACATATCAGGGATCATATACTGTGTTTTCTTTAAAAAAAAAAGAAAAGACTTTGCAAAAGCCACACTGGATTTTGTGAGTGTGACTTTTCCTATATAGTTTATTTGCTTAAAATTATACTACCATACGGCATGTGTTAAAGAAACTGTTCAAAATTTGCTGTAGAGTTCCACAGTTACAGTTCTCTCCTGCCCTGGTAGTTTGTAAGACTTGACAGAGTTGCTGCCCAGAGAAGAGCTGGACTGGATGAATATGGGAAATGGAGACATTTCCAAGTAGGAAGTGGGTTTGGTAATTTCTTCAGCAACACAGGAGGATCTGGTCCAATTAAAACCATTGGTAAAATTTACACTGGCTCAGCAGGAATAAATACAGGGCTAACCATTCTAAAAGCAAGCTTCTTTCTTAGTCTGGAGATAGGTCTCAGATGAGACAAAAGGAGGTTCCAGTTCCTGGCTGTCGTTAGCAGTTTCATGGCCCTTTTTAATAGGATTGAGATTAGGAAAAGGATTGTACACCATCATGTTTTGGCCAGATTTCATCTCAGTAACTATTTTTAACCACCTTAATTTCTTCCTGTGGTTTCCATTATTTATAATGTTGCTAGGTTTTACTACTCCTGCTGTGTTTTCCTCAAGATGTACTTGCCTTCCACTGGCAGGTGACTAGCTCCTGGTATACTTTTGTTCCCTCGTGGAAAATTTTGTGGAATTCTGCGGGTACTTGTGAAACACTTGGAGCTATTCATTTATAGAAGAGCTTGGAGATGCTGGTTTAAACTCATTATCACTGTAAATCTCAATATGTAAATCAAAAGTTGAAAGCAAGAGCATACTTAGTTTGCATTCTCTTGTAAGCTTTCCAGTCTTTTTCTCTTCTGCTCTTCTCTCACTCTAACATTAAGTTAAAGTATTTCTTTTACTAAAGGTTGATATTTATTGCATTGTTAGTATTTCTTTGCCTGCTTATTGGCAAAGCACCAGCAGATTGCTTACATAGTACAAGAAGCAAATGCACACAGACTCAGGGTGCAGTTACATCGTCTCTTAAGGTAATGTGAGTTCAGGCTGGTGCTGAAAGACCCATCCTGCCTGTTGCCAGCCCTGGCAGCTTATGCCCGTGTGCTGTCAGTACCACTTGTGTGGCTGCCCAGTCAGCCAGATCACCTTGCATTTTTTACAGGCTTATATTTCCATCAGATTGGCTTGCTCGTGACCATAAGTGCCAGCATATTTAATGCAGTGAGAGTGCATAACCAGAGGCAACCGGGAGGTTAGGATTCCCTTTTTCAGCAATGACCCCCTGTATGAGTGACATAAACTGATGGAGAAACCACACCTGTGATTTTTAAAGATCGCTAGTGATTATGGCTGCCTCTCTTTCTGGGTATCTAATTTAAGATATTTTTAGAATGTGTGAAATTCAGAAGCCTTTGATAACCAGATCCCTTTAAGGTGCTGAAATTGACCTCATCCAAAAAATTAAGTAATTTCTGAAAATCATAGCTGTACTTCTCTTTCTTAGGGCTTTACATCTAGAGTAATCTTTCAGACCTGGATTATTTGGTTGTACAGAGCTGAGCATCAAAAAAACCCTTCTTTATGACTATGAGATGCAATATCACAGATAGGAGATATCAAAATAATAATAAGCTCATATCCTAAGGTTAGTATCAACTGACTGGATTTCAAAGTTATGCTAAAAGCCCTGGGTTTTTTGTTTCAAGAAAAAAATTAGTAAATTCCTTGCAGTGTATCATGTCACATGGATTTTAACATCTCTACCTACAATCCAAATTTTGAATCAAGATTACTTGAGTGGGTATTAGCTATCGTGCATCACCAAACCCATTTTTCAATTCATTGTCCCCTTTCATTTCCAAGCCATATTTGCCTCCAACATACACGCTTAAATTTGCAACCGTGGTTCATATGTCAACGCATTTCCAGTAACTAATCGCAAATGATCAACTTCAGTTCTACAGGTCTGACCACAGGTAAGTTTTCCCTTTGTCCAACACACTTCAGAGTTCAGATGGAGATTTTAAATGTGATTATAAGTCATAAGATATGTAATGATGGCAATATTTTGTGCCTGAAAGGGCATTTTTAGACTCGCATGCTTGTGAATACTTTTGTGTTTACATTAGCATGAAACTATGGTGTACATATAGTCCAATGCATATGCATATGGGGTTATTCAGTGATCTAAAAAAATGTTTAGTAACTTTATTACTTAAAAATTAACTTAAATCATATGAACTATAAATGTGTAAGTTAAGAGGATTTTAAAGGAATATTATCTGTAGAAGAAATGTAACTGTGGGTTAGAATTTGCCTTGGAGAAGACTGTTACTTTAGATGGGTGGTCTTTCCTAGCTGATTACCCAGGTAAGAAGCAAGGTGAAGTGCCTCCACAGCTTGAAAATCTTCTGTGGTAGCGTTGTTAGAACAGCCTGATTCTCTGCAGTGCTTTGTGGGCAGAGACGAAGGGGCAGTTGGTCTGTAGGGAGCAAGCCCTCAGCCTCAACACATGGAAAACTCTTGTGTCATTCAGAGCTGCCACTGAGGGAACTCAGAAAAGCTGAGTTAGCTTGGCTACTGCGAGACTGAGAGCACAGCACCGGCAGACAGTCATATGCGTTTTCAGCTTTGTGAATTCGGGGACCTTGGGCATCCTGTGTGATCTCTGGCAGCTATGACCACTGGTGGACACTTGTCTCTGGAGCCCACCTATGAATTCAGTAAAGTATCTTCTTTCTCGTGCTCTTTACCAGAAGAAGTAAACTACCACCTTATTGTGAATTCAGTTTCAGATAGTGTTAGGTTGGGCTAATTACGGATATTAATTATAGCAGAGAGCTTGAAGACATAGGTTTCCATATGAACATACAGAAAGTATTACTACACATCAGTTAGAGAATGCTGTCTCAAAAGGAAAACTCCAGTACAATCGGACAGCCCTAAAACATTTCCACTGGCACTTCTGTTATATTCATACATAAACTACAAAAAATAAATGGCTCTCTCTCCTGTCCATTCATATCCTAAAGACCGCACTTTTCTCACTGACTTGAAGATAGGAAGCAAGGCAGATGTAAAGCTGGTAAAAATACGTAAATGCGATTGGTTTCATCTGAAAGAGGCCTCGTTCTGTAGTTTTCTGAAAAAGCAGCAATAATCTTGCTTTTCATTTCAAAGGGTTAGTTTGCTTTTATGACAATTTCTGTTTCTCATTTGGTTTATCACAATAATTCTTTATTTGCATGACAGGTTTTACAAGCAAAATAGTTGACTATGAAATATTAAAACCACTGACAGCTTCTTATTGAAATAGCGTCAAATCCTGAACCCACTTATTCAGCTTTCCCACCACCTTTCTCTCCCTGACTCACAGTGAGTCACTGAAAACAAGTGCTAAGTGAATACAGATTTTAGCATTTGTCCCCAAAATAGTTTTGAATTGTCACATCCAAATTGTTAAACATGTTAACCAGTCCATTTGTAAACATTCTTAGATTTCATTTCTACCTTGAAATCAAACTGGTGTAATCCTACAGCTTCTCAGTCTTTGTGTGAGATGATTTTGAAGCGATGTCCACAGTCAGCTCTTGTCAAAATCTAAATCTGCCTAAATTTAGAAAAAGGTTGTTAGATCAAAACAACCCCTTTATACTGAGACAGCACAAACATGGTCTTAGCCTATGTGTTCACACTTGACTGAATTTATGACAGCTTAACTATTTTGAAAAGAAAATGTCTTTATGATAATATAACTGCATCCAGACTAAGGATTATAACAGTGCAATTTGTCTTTTTGTTTGTTTTTTTGCTTTTTGCTGTTTTTTTTTTTTTGGTTTTTTTTTTTTGTTTGTTTTTTTTTTTCCCCAAATTATCGATTTGGTCAAATTGTTGGGTGCAAAAATTGAGTGCAGATCAGGCCTCAGATCATGCTCTTATTAGCAAACCAAACACTGGTTTTGTTTTTGTTGCTGACGTTGTTTGTTTTCATTGCTGTCTGAATGAGCCTTTTATGGTCTCTGCCTTTGCCTGGCTGACTGCACCCGATTGTATTTAATTCCATTTACTCGGTAGTTTTAGCCGGGATCCCCGGGCGTTACCTATCAAGTCCAATCACTATTATTTAAATCCAATGACTCAGAATCAGAGAATTTATCTTTACACAGTTATTGCCCAAACATCCCGCATAAACAGGCAGAGATCTGGAGGACTTGTTCTGACTGCGCCGATTAAAGGCAAAGAGCAAGATGGATGGAGTCAGTTGTGATCAGCAGGCTGCAGCGTCCTGCTGTGCTCCAGTCTCTGCCATTGTGCCGGGCTCTGGGTACCAGACTTGCCATGGTCCTCTCAGCTCTAAAAGGAAAGCTGGCTTTGTTTGCCTGTAAGCATCTGCAAACTGTTCTGACACATGATCTACCCTCTCAGCAAGGCCACTCATTAGGCTGATTATCACTTCAAAGTTTGTATTATCATCCATCTCTAAAGGCAATTAGGAATGGGTGGCTTTGAGTATCAGACACTGGGTGACACTAAGTGACTCATCTTTATTGATTCTTTTGTGAGCAGAGACAGTGATTGAGATGATAGGATTGCAGCCTACCTGCCCCTTTGACTGGTAAATACTGAAGAAAAACGGTGTGTAATTAACTGACAGTTAATATAGGTTCTGTTTAGCGTTCAGAACGCACAATAGTGGAAGCTGCCCAAAAGGAACAAAGTAATGAAACTCCTTTGACAAGTTAAACTCTAAAGCCAACTGTGTAATTATCTGACANNNNCCAAAGCCAATTGTGTAATGCGTCGAAGGGGCCGGGGGGGGGGGCGGCCTCGGCCGGGTGTTTACGAGACCAAAGGAATTCCTGCGCCTGAACAATGGGGACGGTTGCTGACAATAATCATAACAGCTACACCAAATATTTGTTTGTGCAAGCGGGGCCCGCTGGCCTCGGGGCTCCGAGGCAGCCTGGCCGCCCGGCCCC
>VZTL01030000.1:10566-21317 GCA_013400535.1 Scopus umbretta
CGCCCGGGCAGCAACCAGGCCGGGCCGGCCGCCCTGCGCCGCGGCGCGGTGAGCTCTTCCCCACGCACCCGCGCCCCGCGGTGCCGTGCCCTCCGTGGGAGCAGCCTGCCTGGCGGCACTCTGACATCCCGGGCATGCGGGCCACAGTGAACACGGAGGAAAAAGGCGGACTCGCGTTCCGATGTGAACCGCGCCGTTTGGGGAGAGGGTATACTGGGTCGCCTCCTGGAATGGGCTCAGGAGAGAGCTAGTGACCTTTAAAGTTCGCAGAGAAGGAGTGTCACGACTGGAATGGGCCATCTGGTAGGTACTGAGGACCGAAAGAGACGGCCAGGGTGTGCTGCCGGGAAGGTCGGTCTCGGACCTGCCGTGGAGTTTCGGAGGAGGCCCTTTCGGAGTGTTCAGGGTGGCATTTTGCTGAGCGAGGGCTGTTTAATGTTGCTTGTGATTTCGTTGCCCTGGGGGTGGGGGGGGGCTTCATTTTTAATTTTGTGTGAATTGTCAATGAGTAAGTTGACTCATCGACTCATTAAAATGCTTTAAGCTTCTTTGTGAACCGAGGATCTCAAAGCGCGTGGCAGACTAAATAAGCCCGAGAACATCTCCGTAAGACGGGCAAAGAAAGGCAAGCGTGTCAGCCCTGCAAGTTTTGAAACGTCTACGCATATACAGCATGTAAATGTGGACTCGGAAGCTTGTCGAAAGAACACTGCTACGTGATTCCTTTCCTCTTCTCTTCTGTTGACTTCCCATTGACCTTTTCCATCCAACAGAGAAAGGCTTTGGGGACACACTGAAATGGTGGCTAGGACTTTTCATTTTGAGCTGTCTCTGACACAGATAATTTCCCTAGTGCTAGCAGTGATCACATCTTGTTGGACATGCTCACAACAGGGATGAAGAATGATCTGTGGAGTTTGTGGGGTTTGGGGAAGGCCCAAGCAAGGAAAGAATTAGGATGACTGACGGACCTGTGAGGTTAGGCATTGGGAGGCAAGGTAACTCGATGGAGGAGGGGATTCAGTTAAATGGGGCGGTTGAATCATCAAGCAGTATCAGTATCTTGTGGCAGTGGGAGACCAGCAAGGCTGTGGACAGAGGTCTGAGGCACATACAGGTTATCTACTTTTAGTCGTCATGGCAAATAACGAACTGAATATGGTATGGCTGGAAGATCGCTGGCTGTGTCAGCCGAGGACTGGCTAAACACAAGGCAAATGTTGCAACTGTACGCAGTCTTCCTGAAACTGCTGCAGAAGCAGAATATCGTACCAAGGTTGTCTGCTCACTCTCCCAAAAGAAAATACTGACAAGTAGAAGAAATATAGAAAAGAGCTATAAAGATCTAATCTATTTAATTTATCTAGAAGAAGCTTAAGACCATTCAAAACCATCCATTTAGTTGGGAGATACTAATTTATCAGACAAATACTTAACAAGGCTCAACATCTGGAAGCTGAAACCTTATAAATTCAAAATAAAAATAAATCATACATTTTAGAAAATGGGAGCCATTAACCATTGGAAGAGGTTATTCAAGGGTGTGAGGTTACATAGGGGTGTTGTGGTTTGCTTTCTGGATTTAAATGAACAACTCTGTCTTAATTAAGAAATAGGCCAGAAGGAATGGAAGAAAGACACCATAACAAAATTACCCAGCTTGTAGAATGAAGGGGCGTTGACTAGGTAACTGTATTTTTTTCCTCTGGACTTATATCTATGAGAGGGTGAAGTAAAGAGGAGCTGGGGAGAGAGTGAGAAGTGGGAAAGATGCCTATACTAGCAGCTTGCGGATGCTGCTGAAGCACAACAGTTCTCCAGAACCCTGGCCCTGCTGCTGCCGGCCTGCTGTGCCTTTGGCAAGTCGTGATGTCCTGCAAGTTTTTTAATTCCCCAGGCATCCTTTGATTACCTTATCTACTTGAAATAAAGTCATGAGATAGCGCTGCTTCTGAACAAAACAGAGTCCAATCTCAGACACAGGTATTATTGCAATACAAAACCAGAACAACAACAAAGGACTTTAACACGGGCAGCTTCCCCCGTCCAAATCACGTCCCAGTCAGGCCTCTGAGTCTTCTTGCGAGAAATGTAGGATCAGTTTCAAAGACTTGCACTGATACAAGAGTTAAAATGAATCAGTATGAGAAATGCATAGTAGAGCGGAAAGTAATAGCAGCCGCTGGAAGAACTGGCAGCAGGCAACAGTGTGACAAAGGGAGCTAACTGTGTTAACTTTAATTGTGTTAAATTCTTTTATTCTTCCCAAGACATTTTCTTACATTACAATAATAGAGTCATTTCAAATTCACATAATCTAAAGAATTTCATTTGGACATGCCATTATAGCTACCCTCTCCCAGAAAGTACACAGAGAAGTCAGACAGGAGGAAGGGAAAACTTCAAGCATAATGTTTGCTAATTCATTTTGACCTTCACTACTCATTTGTAAGGTCCATTCTACTTTCTCTGTCTCTCACTTTTACCTTCTTTCTAATTTAATCTGATCCAAACAAATTATACATGAACAGTCATTTTTGTTGGCATCTTGTTCACTGAGATACTTAGCAAACAATCAACTGACGAACAAGATAAGGGCAGCAAAAGAAAGATAAGCTTTTGTTTATATAGTGGAATCACAGATAAAGACCTAAGCAGGCCTGCACAAACTCAAGAACCAGTGATATTATCTTTTAAGCTATGGCACTGTGGTTGCTTCTATTGTATTTATTTGCTGTACATAATCATGAAGCCTAATTTACAAATAATTCTAAATGTACGCAATCCAAACTGTTGGGTTTTGTTGTTGTTGTTGTTCTCCTTTTGGTTGAAATTGAGGGAGAAAGTCTGAAAAGTAGATTATTTGCTTTTGAACCTTTGTGGGTTTAGTGTGGAAAATGCAAAGCAAAAAAATAAAATAGAAAAAAATCACCTGAATTGAGAGAAAAAGAGGGAACAGAAAAGAAGAAAAAATGTGCCAGTTACAATATAGGAAGCACTCTTCTCATTAGGACTTTGTTTTGTTAGTGGTGTTGGAGAGCTGATACCGTGACTATAAATGTAGTACCGGTTCTATGGATAAAAACACCACCACAAGAGATGCGCTTTGCTTTCAAGTCAAATATTTCAAAGCACTTTATGAACATTAGCAAAATAAGCCTCATAGCTTTCCTGCAGATTAGGTAGGAAAGATTAAGCCCCTCATCAGGTGACTGGCCTGAGGTGAAGCAGCAGGTCCAGTAGGGTGGGGAATGGAAATCTGACCTCTTGACACACGCCTCTATTCCCTAACCACAGGACCTGTGCTTCTTCTGTAATAGTCCATGCAAAGTAGTAGTCTCTAGATGAAACCCATAGAAAATTGCAGTCTCTGAAGAGACTTACTTGGCACCTTTCACTAGCACTGCAGCCGCACCATTATTTTTAAAAGCATGCTCCCATTTAAAATACACTGAAAAATATAGCAATTCTTTTATTCTGTGAGAAAATGCATGTGTACAGTGAGAATACAACCAAATATTTAACTTGATTAATGAAGCAAATATTTAACCTGATGAATGTGAACTTTACTAGCAAGTTTTGCTGAGAAGATATATTTAAATGTTGTTCTGCTGAACATATATACAATATATATATTTGCTTAAGAGGTTGCTGGAATATCTGTGTTGTTATAAATGTGGCCTCAAATGATATTTAAATATGGACCTAAGGATTTTTTAAATATAAGGAACTTAGAATATGAGCGTACAATTTCTCCATGTCAGAGAAATAGCCTTTTTGTGGATTTTTGTTGGGATGGCTTTGTGTATCTGAGGAGACGTTTCTTTCCTTTAGTTTGTGTCATACAGAAGCTTTAAATCACCACTTACACAATCATCACTGTACAATGAGAAAATTGAAATTTTCTACAAACAATCTAAAGTGGATATACATGCCAAGAACTGTACTGACTGAAGCCTTATGCTGACTGCAAACACTTGACAATTACTGGGACGCTCCCAGGCAAGGTACTATCTATCCGTAGACACAGGTGTTCATGTGCTTTTTAAAGAACTGTGAAAAAAGATGTTGTGCTCTTATACCTGTTCAGAAGATCAAAGCAGAAGCAGACATAAAAAATTCCTGACGTCTTGTGCCACAAAACTCAAAGACGGTAATGTCAAATTTGGCTGCTGGGGAGCAGATTGGTATAACTAATCAATATAACATAAGAACGGAGAAACAAAGGAAAGGAGAGGTTCAAGGCATCCTGGGAGGAAAAAGATGTGAATTTGATGCAATAGAGCGAGAGTAACAAATGAAAGGATTCAAGGTGCCTGTGATGGATACCATGGTCAATACGGTGGATAACGATCATAGCAGCAGTGTTTTGGATGGGCAGATGGTATGTAGAACAGGCTGGCACAGCTGGGGACAGGAAAGGAGAAGGAAAAGCAACAGGGTGAATGTTAGAAAAGCCAAGCATCAAGCAAGGAGGTGAAGGGAAATGTGAGGCACCAGGAAAGGTCATGCTGTGGAAATGTTAGGGAGAAAGCAGTAATAAAGTTTAGCTGTAGTTTGGCTCTGTTTGGAATGAAGGACAGGGATGAGCTGAGGAAGAAATGAAATTTCAAAGGAAAGAAAATAATTCTTAAATGAGATCTAGATCTGGCTCCAGGTTTCAAACATCCTCTAGTCTGGAGTTTTGGCTCAGCTCACAAAGGGAGGAGCCATTCGAGACTGGGTTCAGATTTCAGTCACACTAAAGATGCAAGGTTTTGGTCTGACACCATCTTAAAAGAAAACCCCATATAAAACAGCTTGGAGTTAGGTCTATATAGAGGCCAAAATATAGTGTATTATGGTGATTGATATTTGTTTGGGAGTCAAATTTGTTCTGCATGAAAAAGCCAGGGAAAGGGTTCCTCTTCTCCGATTCACTGAACAGAAGGTAATTGAAAGATCTCTTTATGGCAGGATTTACGACCCCTGAGCCTCAGTCGTTTTGAGCTAAATAATAATGCATTTGCATCGTAAGTGTATCTAATTTGAATTTCGCTTCCTGCCTAAACACTTTGAAAAGATGCATGCCTTGAGGTGTCTGCCTGAATAAAATTCCTGTGGAATTGAGGCCAACAAATAAACTATGTCGTGGTGTGTTAGAATCTGCTCTGCCCTGGAGAATAGCTCCCCCGATAAACTGTCTGATTTATAATGACAACTGCTCCCACTGTTGTATACAAGTATACCTTACAGTAATGGGGAATTAAAGAGGCTTTCATGTGAACCAAATATTTAGCTTTGAAGTCAGTGGGAGCTGAGAGAGTCCAGCACCTCACAGGATTAGTCCCTTGGGAATTAACCTTTTCACCTTGCCATAGAGGAAGGATGAAATTTTAAGAAGGGATTTTAATGGTGTGAGTGTACTGAGTAATAGGAAGGATGAGAATTCATAACAGTGAGTTACCTTCTACTTCAGCGATCACCAAGATCTTTCTATAAGACTACATGACTTTCTCAGAACCTTGTCCCTACTAAGACTTGCACAGAATTAGTTTTCCTAAAGAACGTAGCCTGTAGTCTTTTGTCATAAGCTTGACCATAGAAGAGAAAAGCCTCAGGAAGGGACTTCATAATTTATGTTGCGGTGTTAACTAACCCATCAGCAACACATCAGTTGCGCAAAAGCAGTACCAGTTTTTATATTTTCTTGTGAGACATTTTCTGTCTGCTTTTTGCCTTCTGTTCACTGTTTGAATTAACAAAAGTGACCATGGAAATCCAACTCATTCTGCAGTTTCTCATTCAGAAGTGAGTACATTTTTTCCAGGTATTCCTTCCCTGATGATGATATTAAAAGTGACTTTTAAATTGACTGTTGTGAAACAAACAGAATCTGCCATTGAGGGAAAAGACAAACTGTTTATAATTAGTTCTGGCAGCTGGAGGATGGCACTCCTGCTGTTTCTGCTGCTGGCACTGTAAAGTACATCATGTCACAATGCGTGAATTATCCCAGGTCAGCTCTTCAACACACCCAAATTACTACCAATTATTAATTAATTAGTATCATTATGGGACTGCCTTAAGGCCCTTATCAGTCCCCTTGAAACAAATAAAGTGACTAAGAAAGAAAAGGAGGTAGAAGTGATTAGTGATGAGTAAAAAAGGTAATTGTAAGGACAAGCTCATATGGGTTTAATCTTGCAAGATACTTAATGCTTCCCAACTGATCTCAAATGCTCTCCTCATGATCTCCAAATGCATTTGAGCTGCATGGGAATATAAATCACCTGTTGCATGTTAATGTGTTTTTCATTACTAAAATTTTGCTACTTAAACATATTACTATTTAAACCTTACTGATGTTACTGTTTTTATTATATCTTTCTTCACCTGCTCTTCCTCTGAAGGCTTCATCTACAATACTTAGGAGCTGTATCTCAGAAAATGTGTAGTTTATAATGCTAAGTGGTGCTATAGCTGACATTTTGTCATCTTCCCTATGAAATGAACTGAGGAACTTAATACTGCGAAGTTTCCCATGCAATTCAAAAGTTAAATTACTTAGAAAGGGTTTTAAAAGAACAAATGCAATGAGAGAGGAAGAAAGATGCCATTTATTAACTGGTGATTACAGGTTAAGAATGAGTGAGACAGAAAGTCTCTAATTCTACCTAAGTGCTGCTTTAGGAGCGTAAACCCTTATTTATAGAAAAACAACACCATCAGCATATGCTGCACTCATTGTAAACATGCATAAATAAATACATATCTAATGCACATGCCTACTGCAGTGACACCTGGTTGTGCAGAATAAAGGATGTGCAAAGTTTGTCAGATTGTGATAGCCTAGCAGCATCCAAGTTTTCCAGAAATCTCCAGTAATTGTAAGGTGTTAATTATAAAATGTCTAAAAATATGGGATGATGATGTCTAAAAATATCATAAGTAAGGTGATATGGGACCAGAGAAAAAGCACGAACTCCGTGTCTATAGGCTTATTGTATGCTCCCTCTCTACAGAAAAGTACGTCTGACAAAAGTGTCCACCAGCTGATGTAGAATGAAGAAGAAGAAAACAACCATAATTGACAGACATTTGTAAGGAGTCAGTAGATAGTTCTTTAGCTCAAGTAAGAAGCAAATATATTTTTAGGGGATAAATACCTGGATTTTGCCCTGAAAGTATTTTGCAGTCTAAGCCACAAGAAACAGACATTTGTAACTCTTACATTTTTCTAGGTCATTTGTTACTGGAATATTGGAGAACCAGAGTTTCAGAAAAGCTCAGCACCCACCTAGACAGGTAAGTAAGATTTACATTTCAAAAGTGCTTGGCACACAGCAGATCCCAGGCTAAGTCTTATGGGGAGGGATTTTCTGCTGTCAAGCGGTGCTGAGGTCCTGAAGTTCAACCACTTATTTTGGCAAAAAAAAGAATTCTTGTCTTCCTAAAATACTTCCTAAGGACTTTAGTTCTACATGTGGGAGTAAGTAATTAAGAATTTAGAACAATTCATTAGGTGACTGTAATCTCTGTTTTTAAGTCTGCTTCTTGTATGTTTTGCCACAAAACTTCAATGGCAAGTCTATGCTGTTCTGCCTTAAATGTTTTCCAGAAATGTTTCTTGGAAATAGGGGAACATAAATAAGGCAAAAGAGCTAATCTCAGTCATAAGTGATTTAACCGTGGATGTTCATTATTGTTTCAAAATAGCTGTCTCAGGGAAGCTTTTTAAAATATATTGCCACTATTATATATAATTGTTATAATTGTATTTTGGGTCTGTAACCAAGTGAGGCAGTTTATCAACACATTCTCTTTCTCTGACACATTGCAGTCATGATGGTACAGTCATAAGCAAAGAAGGCAAAAAGAAGAAAGGATGAGGGAGTTCTAGAGAGAATAAGCAAAAAAAGAAATTTTCCAAGTGCAAAAAGAAGATTCCTTGTGTGGATTCCACTTCCCTGAAAATTGGGTTTCTTTGTTAAGTACTTAGAAAACGTGGCTATTCTCATGCATCCAATACTGAAAATTTCAACCTCAGCATAATTTATCCCTCCCATCCCCAATCCGACTCCTATGTTGATTTATCATTGAATTATTACTTTTTAGCTTTAATGATGTTTTTGCTTAGAAAGGGTGGTAAGAATTGAATAAGGACTCCAGCATATGACCTGCTGAAGACAGTAAATGAAAGGGCCTAATACATAATTTTGCCATTCTTCTATCCAGTATGCTGGTTTTGCTTTTCCAGTTTTCAATTTAATTGCTATTCAGTCATGGTTGTGCTCTGGGATGCCCCTCCAGGGAGCAGTTAGACTTGCAAATGTGTAGTTTGACCTGACTATTATCAATGGTATCACCTGAGACATTTCATGACAAAGAGATGTCCCAGTGGTTATAGCTACAGTCTTAAGAAACATCATCTTTTTTAACAAATTAATTAATTACTGTAAAGAACATGTATCTTCTGTGCTGGGTTTTGACTTCATCTGAAATATATGTGTGAGCAGTTCAGAAGCAGTATCTTCCAGCAGCAAAATTGCACCAGCATTGGTTCCTATGCACATATTAGACAAACAAGAGTAGGTGTCTGATGAATGGTGACATCAGGCTTGAAAGTGCAATGCTGGCACACTCTTCACAAATGACCTCCACAAACAGGCAGGATTTTCCACCCATGAGCTATATCTGATCTTCAGTATGCTGATATGAATCCAAAGCTACTTTTTCCAATGCTCTCTAAATTAAATAGAAGAATACATTCTCCTGTGCAGTTACCCATAACACAAAGTGGTTTTCTACAAGCGTCTGTTGTCCAAAACAGTCTGAAAGAGAGCTGCATTACATTGTGATAAACACCACTAGGGAATGGGGAATTCTTTGTGATTTTTGTAGAGTTGGACATTCATGAGCAGCTGTTCTGAACAGGATTATCATCTGTGCCTTATGCTCTAATGACTTGTACTTAGAGTGCAAACAATTCCATTAAGTCATTTCTGTGGTAGAGTGCAAACAAATCCATTAAGTCATTTCTGTGGATTGTGGTTCCTTTACCTGAGGTCCCCGTTGTCTAGCTCTCCAAAGAAACTATCTAATCTTTAGTCCCTCTTTTGGAAGATGTTTCCAGAACAGCCTTTGGACACCCATGTGATACAGTATCTGCCAAACTGGACATCACAGTGATCGTATTTGGATAGGCACACTCAAGGCACTGGGATTCATGGCCAATTCCTTCAGACAAAGATAGACTAAGGAAAAAGGCTTATGACATTCCTGTGGTTTTAATATGGCACGTCAGGCATGCTTTGTCTTCTCAAGCACTGTGTACGTTGTACCACAAGTAACAGATTCAGACATGAGGGGTAACCTGCTACTGATAAGACCAATATTAAATTACTTTCAGAGGAAACAAAGGAAGAGCCACAGAAGGAAGCATACTTCATGTCCTGATTTTTTTCTGCATTTGGTGCAGTGAAGTTAACACAATAGCTCTTAGCAGAACCAATATAAGGTCTGCATTTTTCCTCAAGAAAACATTTTTCACTACAACCATCCTCAACTGAGTGGAAATTAAGCATATGTGACACCTTTCAGAAATAGCAACTAAGTAGGTAAAAGAACATTTTGTTTCAGATGGGATTTTTACCGCTACAAGGGCTGTGCCATGTGGTTTAGGGGCTCAAATTAGGTTTGAAGTTGGGTTTTGAAAGACAGTAGGAATGGAAATATTGCCATGATCTGTGCTCATTATAAAGGAAAATGTTTTGCATTTGAACATTCCCTTCCAGTGTTGTGAGTCCAGCTAACACTCTAGGAGTGCCTGAGAACCAGACTATAAACCAAGCCAGAAAACAGCTATAAAAACAAGTAACATGGACTACTCTGTTTTCCATTTGCATTTAACTCAAGTGAAGGTAATAATAGCAAAATTGGATTAAAAAATACTTCGGACCCAATTCTGTCTGGCATTTTTGTCTCCTTGTACAGGCAAATACTAAATTGTACCTTCCCCAAAATCTTTAGAGAGACTACAGTCATTCCACAGAAGATCATGAAGCAATTTTCATGCTGGAGGCTAGGGGCCAGAAATACGCACTTTAGGGTGTGTATGGTCTTTTTTTGTCACAGCTCTATGTAGTCTTTTTATATTAGCGTGACTTGTGCTCCTGGACAAGGAGCCTGTGCATGGCCACACTAGGTAGATGGTTATTCCTACAGCTGCTCTTGTCAGCTGTGCCTGATGAGCTCAGTGCTCTGACGGAGATGGCCTAAAATGGCACCACCACTTTGCGAGCTGTGCCTTCACATCCTCGAGCTTTTTGTACTCTTATTTGGGTGTCTAGGAACCAAGAGATTAATAAAAACGGTCTGCAACTGTGCCCCAACTACCGCACAGAAACTGAAACATCTGTGTTCTTTTCCCCCCTTCATATTAACAAGGTTAATTTGGAAGGAAGACCATGGAGTCTAGAAATATCTCCCAAGTAGTTATGAAGATCCAAGGAGTTATTAATAGAACTGGCCCATTTTCTTACCACAAAGTTTCTTCCTATCAGAAAGTGTAATTTGGTTGACCAGAGGCTGTTTTTTCCATGAGAAAATGTTTGACTGAAAGTTTTTTACAAGAAAAATATGAGGAAAATTTGTTTAATTCCAACACAAAATCTGTTTTTTACATTTCTATTAGAAACGTTTTACTTTTTCTATTAGAAAAAAAAATTAAAACCTAATGTTGTTCCCTGAAAAAAGTTACTAGAGATGTA
>VZTL01030010.1:0-25936 GCA_013400535.1 Scopus umbretta
GGGCCACAAGCGCCCGGCCAGCCCCGCAGCCCCCCGGGGCCGCAGCGGCAGGGCGCAGCCTCTTTGCAGGCGCTCCCCGTTTGAGGCTGAGAGTCGGGAGCGTGTCTTTCCAGCGCTTGGAGGCCACGGAGCTCACGCTGCTCCCCTGCGGATGCTCACGGGCAGCGTGTCCGGCTTGCTGGCACCGGGGCTGGGGACGGGGCGCTGGGGGAGCCCGCAGCCCTGCGGAGCCCCTGGCACGGCTCCTCCAGAAGCAGCCCAGCTCTTCCCTGCCAGCCCCGGGGGTGGGTTTGCCGTTTCTTACCATTAGGAGCGACGCCTTAGCTCTGAGCACAGCTGGGTCGAAACACTGCTGCAGAGAAACATTTTTATCAGGGAGAATAAAGACTCGATTTCCACCTGGAAATTGCCCAATTTGACTTGCGAACCTTGAAAAGCAGCCCATCGCATCCCAATTCTCAGAGCAATTTAGTCTCTGTTGGAGCCGGGAGCCTATTGCCGAGGCACTGGCTCTCTACCTGTCAGGAGATCAGAACAAGTGCTTTATTCACTCCTTCCAGCTCTATCAAACTGGCTGCATCAAAGTTGTGAATTAGATGCTCTACATCACAAACGCCTCAACTATCTTCCCTCTAATCCATGTCCACAGGCTCTGCGTCACCTTTTTCCCTCCTGTTCCTCACCAACCCTTTCCCCTCCAGCAGCTCCACAGTCCCTTTCTTCTCCGTCCATCCCCATGGCCAGGGCCCAGCTCTCTGCCTGGCTCAGATGTCGCTGAGCTTCCCCTGCCCCGTGCCTCTTGCCCACCATTTCCCTTCCCTCACACCACCCCTCTGCCCCTTCCACCCCCTGGCCACCTCCTCACCCGATGCTCCTGCCACAGCCTTTCCCAGGACTGGTGAAGGCTTTGTTACACCCCGGGGATGAACAGCCCCCCCACTCTGCATGCTGGTGCTGCAAGAGCAGCAGCGTGGAGACGAGCACCCACAGGAGGAGGGCTTGTGTGTTGGCTGGAGCATGACTGCTTTCTGCAGTCACGTCTGTGGGGCTGGTGAAAGCCCTTTCTTCTCCCTTTGAGCTGTGCTTCACCCTGTGGGGCTCAGGGCTGGGACGTGGCAGGTATCCACACTGCTGTGCAGACTCCTAGGGCTGAGAGAGGGCTTGGTCCGCCCATTGTCCACGAGTCCTCACAGCCCTTCCTTCATCCCCATATTCCCTCTTCAGAATGTCAGCTTCCCTCCTTGCGATGCAAAGCCTTTGCTTCCCAGCAGCCTTTGTGAGCTGATTTTGTCCTGGGCAGAATCGCAAGCTTGGATGCCCAGAGGCAGAGGTACTGTGCCCTAGCAGGACCTGGGCCTCTGCCCAGAAGCCCCAAAGCATCTCCTGAGAGCTTCCAGGAGGGCCTGGGCTCTGGGAAGGGCGCTAGCTGCATCTTCTGCGCTTTCCCGCTCCATCAGGAGCCCCCCTGCCCTGGGACTATGGCAGCTGTACCTGGCTGTGATGCTGCTTCCCATCAGCCAGGTCAGGAACAGGCATTCGCACTGTCCCCTGCCAGGGGACCGGCCTCCCCAGGTTCTATCCCAAAGGGAAAAACCTTTGGCCAGGATGGGCTAACCTTCTCTCTCCGGAGTCTGGGGAGATGCAATGCAGTCGCAACCTGCTAATGAGCCCGGGAAGCAAGTCAGAGTGTTTGCTTGACAGGGCAATTAAATGATGATTGATTCCTGGAACAGCTACTTAATTCATCATTAACTGGGCTTATCATAGCTGGCATCTGTGCCGAGGGTCCCTCTGAGGGCTGCACTGCTGCCCGCGGGGGTGGCCAGCGACCTGAGCACCTCTCATGTGGAGGTGAAAACGCTCAGGATGGTCCCGAGGGGACATGGATTGCCCCAGGGGATGTGGTGCGGAGGTGAGATCTGTGAAGCACAATGCTCAGTTTGCTACCTCTTTACTTTCATGCCTTATTTTGGCTCCTTTTTTCCAGTACTCACCTTGAGAAGCTGAGAGCACACCATGCAGTTGTGCATTTCCCACTCTGCTGGGGACCACTGCAACCAGCCCAGGGAGCGTGGGGGGCCCTGCCCCACTGGGTGGTTACGGGAGCCGCCGTGCAGCGGGGGAGGCAGCTCCTTAGGGAGCCAGCAGCCATTAGTCTCGGCAGTAGGGCCCCAGCAATAGTCCAGCTCAATCAGGGCACCGGAGGCTCTCTCCTCCCAGGTGTGTCCTCCCCCGGGTTCGCGCTGTGCATGTATGCTTGCATGTGTGCATCCTCCCTGTGCACCTAACAGCATCTCACTGCCGTTACCTGCTGCCAGTGCTGCCCAGGCTAGCCCCATGGGGCTTGTGGATATGCACGCTATCTGTTCGCGCTCGTAAATGAGGACAGAGAATGGCCGCTCTTCACCAATTTTGTCTTTTACAGCTTCCTTGCTTTCATCTGCTGGCTTCATTCCTCTTCCCCCAAGCCTGGTTATTACCAAGCTTACTTTATTACCAGGCTTACTTTATTGCTAGGCTTACTTTATTAAAGTCCCTGTGTGGCTAAATTCACTGTAGGATCCAGATAATGGGGTTTGGAGATGACAGCAGGGCTGGTTTGGCTCTGTCCTTCCCTGCGCTTGTGCGTGCAGGACTGGTCCTTGCCCTCCCTGCCATTCCCTCTCTAATACCATCTCTAGTGTATGGCTAGAGCCATACAGGTCATAGCAATGGCCCTCGTCTCCACCTGCAAACCCAGACCGCACACAGGTCTGGTGTCTATGCGATGCGGTGATCTTGGTGACTAGGGGAGTGGGAAGCATCTCTAACCCCTCTGGCACGGGGACTCTTCACATCAGCTATCAGAGAGGGACATTTCAGCCTGGCTGCTTTCCAGCAGGGCTGAGCACGCTGCCACAGGCATGCTGTGATGCTGGGCCTCGGCATCCCCTCCCCACTGCCAACAAACGCCAGGACTGGGTGCTAGGGCTGCACTTGGTGGTGTCTTCCCCCATATAAGAATTGCAGTGAGATCTCCTTCTGCACTTTTCCCCTTGTCCCTGCAGACCTGTTATTGCCCCATCCTGCTACCAGGGTCAGCATCGTCCCCAACTCCCAAGAGTGGAAGGCAGCAAGGAAAAGAGTTTAGTATATGTAAATCTTTTATAACCCCAGAAGATACAACACTAGCATGAACTAAAATCTTCTAGATGTAGCCCTGCCCTGTCCATGCTTTGTGCAGTGCAGCAGCCTCCGAGGTCCTGGCCCTGCTCTAGGGACAGCTCCAGGGCAGTTTGAGGGACCAGAGGTTTGGCCTCTCCCAGCTCCCCCGGGGGCGAAGCCTTCAGCCCTGCCCAACCCACATTCGCAGAGACTTCCCCATGCTTCAGCAGTATTTTCCTGCCGTTTCTTTTGCTACTCACACTGTTACTCTTCCAAGGTGTGTTCACCCTGGGATATTTGCTACCTGCAAGCCCTCCCTGACTCTTCCCCCCTGCCCAGGTCAGCCAGCCATCTCCCACCAGCCAGCCCCTTTAGCATCCTTCGGGATGCCCAAAACCAGCAGAGTCCATGACCAGCAGCAGTCCAGCTGCATAGACACACTCTTCCCACCCTGGTCTGTGATACCTGCTGCCTCCCAAGCTGCCTTTTAGGTTTCCAATTGCCCCCAGCTCCTTTCTCTTCTTTCCCCTCCCATGCTCTGAGTGTTTCCCAGCTCTTGCTGTTGTGAACAAACGGCTTTGCCGCACAGCTCTCCCCCTCCTCTAACCTGCTGCTGAAGACCTGAAGTGAGCAGAGCAGCAACCTCCACGCAGGCAGCACTTGCTGCCCGGTGGCCAGCAGCCTGGCGTTTCTCAGTGCATTTGGAGCCAGTTCTCACTGGCAGCTCCCAGTAAGATCCCATCCCTCCCTATCCTAGCTTGCTGCCAGAAAAATTTCTTGAGATGAGGCGTGGATGCCCTACTGGAACTGTCAACTTTGTCTCGCTAGAGCTGGGCTTCTGCTCCTGCTTGGGCTGCTGCTCTCAGATGACCCTCGGTGACCAGTCTCTCCTTACTGTTTCATTAAAAAACAAGATATTTTATTGGAAATCTAATTTGCATGTTGAGGTAAGCAAAGAAGAGGTTCATGCTTTCCTTGCTTGAAAACTGGGATGAAGCTTTGTGCTTCTTTGGGTTTGTGCGGGAAATAAAACCGTCTGTGCTACAAATATGCATCTCCCTTAAATATTTTGAAAATACTTAACAGCCATCTGCCGCACGAGCCATTACAGGCTTTATTAGTAAGGTGGGAGACTGCAGAAAGCAGAGAATAGTTTTGGGGAGGGAGAAGTGGAGGGCATTCACCAAAATGTGCAGAATTTCAGCAGAGCGGGAGTGCTTTTGAACGGCTCCATTTACCTGAGCAGCTTTCCAAAATGTGATGGCTGCTGCCAGAACAGAGCCCATCAGCAGGGCCATTTAAAACCAGCACTCAAACCTGTGTGGTATGGCAGAGTTTGGCCAAGGGGGTGGGACCACTTAGGCTTTTCGTTCTCTGGAGTCTTCAACTCCAACTTCTTTATTTATATTTTCTTCTTGAGGACATGTTTAAAGCCAAGGTGGTGTGTTTTCTATCAGAAAACCTAGTGGTCCTCGGGGAACCCTATAGCAGGTGGAAGCGTGTCTCTGCTCTACAGCATCCTGCAGAGGAGGCAGTGACAGAGGTCTCTAAGGAGGACAGGAACATTTGGGGTTGCAAGACAATAAGGTGGCATGGTCTAGAAGCTGGGAACGTGCTAGAGAGCAGCTGTAAAACACAGGGCTTGAGTACTGAAGAGCACAAAGTAATTGTTTCTCTCTCCTGGGGAATGCTGATATTTCACTACACATTTTCTTTGTGCCAAGGTGGATTGGGAAGCCGAAATAGCAAACGCTCCTCCAAAGAAAAGGGGTTGAAATATTTCATCTCGGAAATTTTCATGAAAAAAAAAAGAAGCAGCACAAGGTTTCAGCACTCTGAAACAGAGGAAGGGGGAGGGGAGTGAATTTTCCTGAGGAAGAAACCCATGTTGACATTTGTAGCTGAGGATCCCATTTGGCCTTGGCATTTTCTGAAGCTAGTGGCCCAGAGCCAGGGCTGCGTGGCTGTCAGCTGTACCCAGGGGTGGAGCTGGTTTAAACAGAGCTCTGATGTGATGGATCGCTTATTAAAATGTCATAATTTCAATGCTGACCAAGCCCTGTGGTGTCTCCCCTTTAACCTCCGTATCCCTCCGTTCCTCTGCCCAGCCATCTGAGCACCCGACACTCCCCACCCCAGCCTAAACGTCACCTCCATGTCCTCACAGCAGTCTCCTGGCTTCCCTTGATGCCTAGCTACTCTCACTCCAGCCCCAGCTCAGCCCTGAAAGAGCCCTAGAAACCCTCCAGGGTACCTGAAAGCCAGTTAGGTGCATGTGTGATGCCCAGAGGGCTGTAATTCACCATGTGACCCTCTGCTTTGGGAAGACAGGGAGGGCCCTCCGGTGGCTGTCAGCATCTTACCTACTTCCGTGCTCTCTGTTGGGCTTTTTCGCAGCACATATGATGAACGAGCAGAAAAGGTGCAGCAGGTCCTTTCCTGTCAGGCTGCACGTGGCCATCTCAAGACGCATTACAGTTACAGAAAATCCTCATCTTAATCCAGCCTGAATCAGATAATCTTGTTGCAGGTCTGCATCTTTATCTTACTACCAGCTGGAGAGAGATGAAGAGATGCTCAGTTTGTGGAGACAGCATTCAAGCTGTGGAGAGGGGGGAAGGGCTCTTGTTTTCTCCAGCGTTGCCAAATCTTTCTGTTCCCACTAGCCTTGTCTTGACATCGGCTTTGCATGGGCGAGAGGCTTTTCTGCTCCCTTGCCTTGCTGAAATAACAGCCTTCTCGCTCCCACTCTCTCTCCTCCCACAGGATCACTTCCCTCCCACTACTGGCAGCATGGAGAGTGTGCGTGAGCTCCAAAACCCACTCTTGGCCAAGGCCAACGGGCATCTTCGCAGCAGCTATTCTTACCACCAGCATCACAGCCAGGACTACCCCAGTCATCACTGCCAAGGGAAACTGTACTCCTACATCTTCCAAAACACTGGCGGTGCCAGGACTCACCAGCTGCTGGATGCCAGTTCCCTGCAGCTGGCTGTTGAAGCCTTGTATGGCCCCAATTTCATCCTCGTGAAGGATGAGACCGCTCTCAAGGCCAAGGACAGCAAGACAGAAAGCTGCGAGACCACTTTTACGGAAAGCAAAGAGGCTCCATCTGAAGGTCCCGATGGGCACGAGGTGCAAGGGTCATGCCTGGTAGAGAGTGACATCCGCATCCAAACTGTGTCCTACGAGGTGGAGGAAGAGGAGCTCCAGGAGTACGAGGTGAGCTCTGTCAGGTGGGATGGCACCAAACTCCTCCTCTGGTAACTCTGGCCATCGGCCCAAATTCTTGGTTATTTATTCTGCCTTCTTTCCCCAGAGCTTCCTGCCATCTCCTGCCTCACCAGCCTCTCCCTGTGCACCCAATATTTCTTCTTCCTCCTTATCATTTCTGTTTCCTTTTCCCCACCAAAGACCTCAGAAGGAGGTCAGCTTCCCTGAGGGCAGTCTGGCTGCATGCCCATTGGGAGCAAAGAGGAGGTGGGGCCATCTCTGCAGGACCCTTGGGATATGGGGACCCCTTGACAAGGGCAGCCTGCTGCTGCTGTGGCACTTGAGCTAATGGGAAATAGCAATCCTTGCATAACAGCAAAATTCACATGCCTGACAGCGGCAGCCGAGAGAAAGCTTAATATATAAAGACAGGATGAATCTTGCAAAGGAAGAATGAAAGCTGGCAAAGCAGCCTCATGGTGTGCTCTGTGCCCCACCATGGCTCGAGTGGTAGTGCAGAGATTGGGAACATCATCCAGGACCTTGAGAGGTAGGAGTGGGTGCCTGGAGCCTGCTGGAGCTGATGTCTCATGACCCAGCACAGCTCTGCTGCTTTCGGTGCCGGTGGTGGGGCCTTTTCAGAGGGCAGCAGGGGTGTCCCCATGTCTGCGTGCTTTCCCCACCAAGACACATCACTTCCAGGCTGGTCTGCAGCTAGCTGAGTGGCGCCCAAAGGTAGGAGGGCTGACTGACTGCAGCTGCTCTGAGCAATGTGCTCACTAAGGGGACAGGACACGTCGCCCCTGTGATGGAGGCTCCAATTCAACCGCTTTCCCTCACTTGCTAAATTAGTTTAGCAGGATATCGATCTCCTAGTCCCTGATGGGGATAAGGCACTTTGTTTAAGTTTGTTTAAGCTGACAAACAGCCAGTTCTGCCAAAGCTCAAGATATTTCACTTTAAGACTATCTATCTCCCAGGGAAATCCCAGACCCCCAGCAAGCGAGCTCAGCATTTGCTCTGGCAGAGAGCCGAGAATCCACTCTGCTCCTGAATTTGCTGAGCTACATTTTTTCTTATCAATCTGGGCTGAGGAGGCTAAAATATTTTGGAAACTCAGTCCTTGAATTTGCAGGTGGGAAACGTGTGAGAATATGTGATGGGGCCAGGAGAGAGCAGGAGGTGGGAGGAGAGGGGTTGAGGCACAGCCTGCAGGGTGGCACGGGGAGGTGGGCATGTGCTGAATCCATCTGGTTTTGCAGAGCGACTCCTCCAGCGACAGCGAAAGTGAGGATCATTTCCTGATGCTTCCCCCCCGGGACCACCTGGGCTTGGCCCTTTTCTCCATGCTGTGCTGCTTCTGGCCCCTGGGGATTGCTGCCTTCTACTTCTCCCAAGGGGTAAGAAATCCCTTTGCTTGCCTGCGTGCACTGAGCCCTGGAGCAAGGGCTTTACAAGCCACAGCAGCCCTCTCAGGGGACTGAGCACCTTTCTGGCTCTAAGGATCATCTCTGTGCCATGCCCAGGCCCCTGAAGACTGAGGCAAAGGGTGCTTCTGGCTCCTGGATGTCTCCACAACTGCTGTGGGGTTGCAAGCCCTCCAGCTCTTGTGTGGGTTACTGAAGGTCACGCTTTTCCTTTGGGTCTTTTGGGTCTTATTTAGGGAACTGGGGCTCCCCTTGGCCCCTTGCCCACGTTTTCACTCTCCACCCAGGCTCACGAAAAAGGCATTTTCCCACCTGCCCTCCCATTCTCCGGTAGGGTGGAGGTCCTACAGCATGGCCCAGTCTGAGGCACCTCATGCCCCGGGAGTCATGCTGCTCTGGAGACTGGACTCAACAGGGACCCTGGTCTGCATATCACACTACAGCTCCCCCATTGCACTTGTTTCTGACATGCATTGGCTAAGCTGTGTGAGCCAACACCAGGCTGGCAGGGACTGGAGAGGGTGGTGGCCCTCGGGCTGCACCAGCTCAGAGGAGGTGCTGCCTTCTTGAGGGCTTAGCCAAGATCCTGGGCTCACTTACATCACTGTTGAGCCAGAATAATTCATGCAGAGCCAGGAGATTTACTCTACGTTTTCATAGATGCTGCTGTACCAAGAATAGATGGGGGGGGAGGCATTAAGAAGTTAAATCAAGATGATAGAAACAGAAATGGAAAAGTATATAACATGAGTACCTGGCACAGAGGCGGTGAGAGGCAGGGGAAGCTTTAACTGATTAGGACCCTGAGAAGTGGCTGATTTCACATTTTTCCATGTGGTGTAGGGTAGCACGGTGCACTCTCCACGTGATGATGTACTTGGTGCAATTTAAATTTAGCTCCATTTGCTATAACTACGACTTTTTTTTCACTCATTGAGGCAAGGACCATCTCTTTATTCAGTGTCTGTGCACAGTGGGTGCCCTGATCTCCACATGGCAACTCAAACACAAATAGTAGGTAATACTAAGAGTAGCTCTGAATGTGTCCTGAGCACTCCGGGAAGCTGGAAGTCACCAGCCCAGAAAGCCAACACCCATATTTGCCTCCATTGCTGGCTCCATCAGCCCTTCTATGGCAAATAGGCTTCAGCTGAAAACCATGCAGGCAAAATCAAGTGGCAGTACAGCCAGACCAATGGGCTGTACTGTCTGGAGTCAGCTCCCTGAGACTAGTCAGTACTCATTATATATATGTATAGGGTATATTTGTATCTAGTTGGTACCACGCAGCCATCTCCCCTGTGCACCAACCATTTGCCTGGGCTTATAAGGGTCCAGCCGCCTGCTGACAGCTCTGGCTGAGCACCCAGTCGGCTGGGGATTTCAGACAAACAGCCAAAGCCCACGATTCCCTTGGAAGCAAAACCCACAGGGAAATGTATGTAGGTGGCATTGTTGTGCAGTCCTGGAGCCCTCTCAGACTGTCTGTCCCCAGCCTTCATGGGATGCAGTAGCCAGGGAAGGGGGGCTGACTCAGTAGTGAAATGACTGCAAGCAGGCTAAAAGGCCAGGTCGGTACAGCTGTGAGCAATGAGCATTTCTTCTCCTTCCAGACCAGCAAGGCTGTCTCCAAAGGAGATTTCCATCTGGCCAGTTCAGCTTCCCGCCGAGCTCTCTTCCTCGCCGCGCTCTCCATAACCATCGGCACAGGAGTGTACGTCGGGGTGGTGGTAGCACTGATCGCTTATCTCTCCAAAGGGGGCCACGTATAGCTGCCACCCACACGTCAGCACTGTCCCTGGCTGCCGGCCCTCCTGGGATTGAGGTCTGCTGAGGAGCACAGGGCAGCCGTGCCTGCAAGGGCTGCTTGCACAGCAGGACCCTGGCTTGGATGCCCTGCGCAGGCTCTGTCCCCTTTCAGACAAACAGTAGACTCCAACTTTCCGTGAGGCTGTGGAGTGCCACCATTTGACAGCAGTGAACTGGGCACTGGCCTGGCTGCTGAGACCAGGAGGAGCACGTTTGCCTGGTGGAAGATGTGCAGGAGAGACGCTGCGTGCTGCTGCTGGGCTGGTGCCACCACCCCTGCTCCGGGGCCATGGCTTCCCCTCCCAGCCCTGCAGCTGGGAGATCCACCACTGGTGCCCAGGCTTGGCCCATGAAGGGTGCACGCAGGGAGGAGAGGGGATACGGTGCCAGGGAATGACTGTTCTTTCTTCTGGGAGGCCGGGTTCCTGGTGGGGTGTCCAGACTCCCATGAAGGGGACAACATTCTCATTTCAGTGCCACAGGGTGGCACCTGGCCCCTCAGCTGCAGCGAAGTAGGAGGACACAGCATGGACATGACGGAAGGGCATGCTCTCCGCATCCCTCTGCAGACAAACCCCTGATCCATGGGATAACATCCCAGTCTCTGGCCTGTCCCAGACCAGAAATAAGAAGGAAGGCAGGCTGGTGGCTGCACACTGTCATTCCCATCGTTGGAGCAAACTGGCAAAGACAGCAAGGTTTTCTCAGTGTTAATAATGACTGTCATGATAATTGCAGGTTGGAGCCCCTGAAGGTTGGCATTCCAAAGTGGCCCTGAAAAGACTTGTAATGGCAATTTCTACCCAAGAAGCAACCTGGGAGGGGTGGGGGCCTGAAGGACTCCACTCTCGGCACTAGGTCAGGGCCCTGCACACAAAGAGGGATAGAAAGAAAAGGCCAACATGACACACAGAGCCTGGGGTGGGAGTACTGTTTGCAAGAGGATAAGATCCAGAGAGGGGGAAGACTTGGAGAGAGCCCGAGACACAGGGGTGACCCAAACACACTTCTTCCCATGCCTCAGAGAGGGGTATCTCTGTCCATCTAAAAGCCTCTGCTGACAAGGAAATCCCATGCATCCCTGCTTACATCTTATTTTTGTTAATTCATATATTGTCAACGACACGTCAAGTGCTTTAGGGTGTGAAGGCAATGACTGCCCCAAAGGGCTGGCGTTAAAAGGCCCTGCCTCGCCCCCGCTCCCCAGCGTCCACCTTGTCCCTCCCTTGCCCTGGCCATGGCTCCCCTGCCGCCTCCTTCCCCCGTGTGCAGGGGGCTGCAGGCAGACTCTGGGTGCCCATCACACCCTTCCTGGGGTTTCTGGGCAGGCTGCAGCCAGCTCTGCAAGAGGTGCAGCATGTTCCTCCAACTGGGTGCCATTCAAATGTACATTTCATCCTAAAGAAGCATGTTAATGTCTGCGATTGCTGTTGTACTTGAGCCATAAAAGAGACAAGCACATCAGAGACCTGTTCAGAAGCTGGTCTGAAAGTTACCATTACGTTTTATAACATGGAAGAACTAATAAAAAAGGCAGGAAAAAAGACTGTTTATAAGGACATGGAGCTGGCTAGCAAACAGGTGAGCTTTGCAGGAGTGCTGAACTCGCTTAAACCTGGAGGTGTTTATGCAGTTCCTGAAGGAAGTGGCAATCCAGCTGGTGTCTGGGCAACTCCGAGGGACATGTACTGCAATGTAGATCACAGCGAGCAGCTAGCGCTGGGAGTGGGATGGTGATGTAGGCTTTTTGACATGTGTGGATGGACAAGAATTAGGGAGAGAGAGAGAGACTGGAGCATCGTGTATGTTCAGGCTGCTCTGTGTGCAGTAGAAGCATAAAATAAAATGTGCCCAAAGAGGGGGAGAAGAATACAAAAATCAGGAGGGAATAAGCAGGTCTTGCTTCTGATGGTAGACAGAGAGAGATGGAGTTTGCAGGGAAGGACTGGTGTGTCCAGAAGAGATGAGGGGCATACTCACCCAGCAGCCGAGGGATGGTTTTCATTCCCCTCTCCTGCACGTGCTCAGCCTTCCTGGGCATCTGTCCCTCCAAATAACCAAGCAGGACAGGAGCACTACTTCAGGAGAGGGGATGTCCGTGGGTGTTCATGCGGCAGTGGCAACCAGACCCACCACCCTCCCAGCTCAGTGCCATCCCAGCTGAAGTCCTCCCCATCTCTCCCCTTTGAGCACTCCCAAACAGGGGTCAGCTGGTTGCTGAGGGGCAGGGGTGGGAGGCTCCCCACTGATTCTGGTCCAGACAAAACCATCAGGGCTGCTGGACCAGAATCGGCAATGAGAAACTGAGTTTGCCTCTGAATTTGTAATTCTGCTGGCTGGTTCCCTCCAGGGGCTTCCATGGGTGGGGGCCAGGAGCCCCCAGCCCACTCCCTCTGGGAACCCCATCCTTCTGCATCCCAACCCACCTCTTAGTCTTTTTTTAATTGGAAACGCACGGGGAAGGACTGGGCTAAAGGCCCAACAGAATTAAAGTGTTTTCTGCTAACAGCCTGAATCTCTGATGATCTTGTCAAAGCGGGGGGAAGGGGCTGTGCCAGAGCGTCCCTAAGGGGGGCATTATGCAAATGGAGAAATTAGTTGGAAACAGCCTGAAGGGAAACATGTGGAAATTGAAATCTGAGGACCAGCATGGAGACTGCTGCTGAATAACTTATTATAGACTCACAGCGTCTGCTGCAGCCACCCTAGCAGAAGGGAAGGAAACAAAAAGGCAACAAGGCACAGCAGTCGGAGAAGACGCAAGCTCCAGAAATCTGATTGAGTTTAAAAAAAAAAAAGTTAAACTAAACTCTACCAGCAGGTGTGGAAGAGGTGACTTTTCACCCCCTCCCTCCTGTCCTCCCAGAGGAGGGGTCCCTCTCCCACCCAGGACCCCCAGCCCCACAGCAGAGCTCCATAATGGTCCTGATCCCACAGGGGATACTCAGAAATTTGGGCGAAGGAGGAATAGCCTTGAGTTCTGGCCTGCTAACATGTCTAGTCCGGAAAGGAGAAGGAAGTACAGGTGATGTGCAGGGCAAGGGGTGCGGAGACGGTCTGTGCCCATGCAGAGGGCCAGTGGTGAAGTGGGATTCTGGTGGCTGGCGAGGGAGAATTTGGGGTTCTCTGAGCAGGAGTAGAGGGGGGTTGGTTAAATAGTGATGTCCTACAAAGGTGTACACTGCAACCTGCTGTCCTTCCCTGCACCCCAGAGCTTTCTAAAAAATAATCACAAGAGGTGCTGAAGAGTCCCGTGACATATCAGAACAAGTCCCCCCTTCTCCATTCATGAGCAATTCATTATCCATAGTTAGGAAACCTATTTGTAACTGAGTTCCTTGCCAGCGGGCTGCAGATGCCTGTTCCTGCAAATGCAGGTGCTGTCTGGCACCCCCAGCACAGGCACGGTCCTGCAACCCCCTGGCCCTAGCAACCCTGTCCCATCGCCCTCCTGCCCACTGCTCCCCGCATGCCCCTGCCCTGGCCCCATGGCCCCACCAGCACCCCCAGCCCTCGCCCTAAGCCAGTGACACAGAGACAGACACAGAAAGTCACCAGAAAGCTCATCCCCTGCCCCCCTCTCCCCATGTCTGTGCCCAAACACCCCTCTCTCATCTCACACGCTGGGCAGCTTTCGGGCTGCAAGAAGGGCCATCACCAGGTGTGCCAGATGCCCTCTCTGCTGTGAGGAGAAGACACTGGGGACCAAGACAGCCCCACTCCCCACAGCCAGCTGAACATCCCCTCCATCCTTTCCCTGCCCTGGAGATGCTCCTCGCTCTGCCAGGATCTCAGGGCAGCGCTGTCTGAGGTATGCTGGGCTTTGGTTTCTTTTCCCAGCAGTGGAAAACATGTCATCTTCCAGCTTGGGCTCTTTTCGTAACCTCCACAACGTCAAGGTGAGCACTTTCTAGTGGGCATTGCTCTTCAGAAGCAGCTAAGAATGGGGCAGACGGAGCCCGTGACAAGGGTGGGGGTGGCCTTTGAATCCTGCCTCCTTCTGGGATGCAGTCAGGAAGAAAGCTGCAGAGGAAAAAAGCACCGGTGCCTTGGCCGCAGATCTGAGCAACCGATGCATCTCAGCCACCACCTGCTTCCCCCGGCTCTGCTTGCACTGCTTGCCCCTCAGCATGCCGAAATGGGGCCGCTGGCTGCAGACTAGGGCTGGGAAGTGGTGACGAGGGATGCAGGGATAGGGCCTTGCTGGATCTCACTCCTTTTCCCACAGGGATGAACCAAGAGGACAGAGGGGAAGGGAAAAGAAGCTGGTGCGGTTTGTGGGGAACACAAGACCCCTGCAGGACCCTGTCCCCAGCTGAAGGGATCCACTGGGGCACTGGTTCTCCCGCATCCTTCCAGCCAACCTGCCTCTCCTCAGGGTCATCCCCGAGGCAGGTGATGTGGAAACCACCGGGGTGGGACACAGAGTGCCCCTCCTGTTGTGCTCACAGCGCTTTCATCTACCTGGGAGGACACAGCCCCTTGCAGAGGCAAAGCCACTGCCTGCTCTCTGAGCAGTGCCTGTCGGTGGGGAGGGATTGCAGCCAGTGCTGGGGGGGCAGGAGTGCCTTGATTCTCCTCCCATCTGTCCTATGGAGGCTGGCAAGAAAAGAGACACAGAGAAATAAAAGTGGAGTAAGTTTTTCGCCTCACTTAATGGCACAGTTAGTGTTTTCCCTTCACACCAATCCAGTAAGGAAATAGCTAATTATCTGAGACAGGGCAAATTTTCTATTCCTGTCAAAAAAAAAAATTTAAAAAAGCATTTAGCAGTGCATCTCTTGGCCTAGCTTATCCTTTCCCTTTTCTCCCCAAAAGCAACCTGCAGTGAAGAAAGCACGGGGAGGCACAGCCTGTGGCAATGCCATCTCTCCTGGGGCTGGCGGGAGAGGATTTTTGCAGAGAGAAGCCAATTAAGAGCCATCACTAAGGCATCAGCTGCTGTGAAATCAGGAGGTTCATTACCTCTCCTCTCCCCACAGATGCAGACACCAGCTCCCTCTTCCACAGCCTCCAGTAGCCACACGTGCAAAAACTCACTGGTGGGGCTGAGCTGTCCCCACGGGACAGGAGGACAAGTGGTGCCGAGAGAGGACAGGGAGCTAGGTGGGGTCACCCTGCTGGGGACAAGGCAGATGCTGTCCCCATGGCCTGCGGTGATCCATGGGCCTTGCTGCGACGCCGCAGGAGGGGTTGCTTAGTGAAGGTGACGCACCAGAGGGTGTTAGCATCACTCTGTCATCAGCTGTGTCATCATGAGCATCAGCTCATCTGTCCCCCCTGTGGCACAGAGCGGCTCTACCCCTGCATGGCCCCCTCCCCGCTGTCCCCCTCCACTGTCCCCACAGTGTCCAGGCACAGGGATGTTTGGGGACCATGTCTGCAGATGTACTGCTCCTCTGAGCTGACCTCAGTTTTGCTGTCGTTGGTGTCCAGGTTATACCTCAGAGCCAAGGGCTCTGCAAGGGAACCGACGCTGTCCTTTAGAAGGTGTATCTTAAAAACTCAATTTAAATATCCTCACAAGTCATACTTTGGGAGCTTTGGAGACTCAAGACTAACATGTGCCAGAAACACCTGACTTGTGAGCTCCTAGGCCAGATAGGGCCTGTGTCCCCCCACCCCAAATGGGCAGGAGGTCCCCTCAGGCCAAGCTCCCCTGAGCAGAGGAACTGGTGCTGCCTCTCCAGCCATGCCAGAGAGCAGGACGGGACTGGGATATAGACTCACATGTGGCTGGTGGAAGAGCCTCTCTTCTCCACCCACCCCACTGCACTCCGCGTGGCTGGGATTTTTCCACCTCCTTTTCTCAGCAAGCAAAAGAAGCAGCCACCCAGGCCTTTGGGAAGCAGTTCACATGGCTGATTTCCACTAATGTTTAAAATGCACTGCTTAGGTCCCATGTGTGCAGGACTCCTTTCTGCTGCCAGCCCTTAGCCCTGGTGTCACCAAGGTCTGCCCAGTTCCCTTTCCCCACACTGTCATCTCTGCTGCCTTGAAGAAGCTGAGCTGCTGGGCTCTCTCCCTGTAGGGCGCATCTTCCCCACCGCTGCTCCTCTATGAAGCTCCCCAGTTGATCTGTTTTTTTCCAAATTATTCACTTCCAAAAATGCCGTGATGTCCTGCAGCTGCTCTAGTGCTGGACACAGACAACACAGCCCTCCTGCCCCCCATTTCTACTCAGGAGTTTTTCTGGCTGCAGGGCTTCACTCAGTTTGCTCCCATCCTTTGGAGCCTTTCAGTGGCTTCCCAGCAGAAATCCCCTAGCTCAACAAGGGCTTCATCTTTACTTTTAGAGACATGGCACTTAACTGGTTTTTAATCTGGTCAGTGTTTGCTGGCTTCATTTTTAAATCAGTCTTGTTGCTCAATCAAAATGTCAGGCAGGACCAAACCCAGTGTCTTGTGGAAGTCGGAGTGCAGTCGGAGTGCTGCCTTCTGGCATGGAGAGCCAAGGGCCAGCCCCATGGGCAAGGGTCCTTCCCGCTGCACAGGCAGGCTCCCTGCCTGGCCCCTGCCCAGACTCACGCAGCTGCAGAAGTGCTAGGAAGATATATAACTTTATTCTCAAACATCTGAGTTTGACAGGGGGATGTCCATTCCTCCACTGGTCTCCTACCTTCCCCCAGTGCTGTGGGTACTGAAGCAATGGAAGAGGGATGGGGAGAGGGGCAATGGAAAAAGCCACTGAAGGAGAAACGAAATGCAAATAAATGCAGTATCTGCCAAAATGCCATCCTCAAAGTAATATATCAAAGTCTAGGCGCAGGCAGTAAACTCTTGACAGTATTAGGCTAGAAAGATGGAAGTTTTTCCTTCCTGAAGTGCTTTCATATCTGAGTATTTTCTACAAAACTCTGTCATTTTCCAGATGTTGACTGTGCTAAATTAGCATTACACATCAGCTCACTTGTCTTCTAGAAGAGGAAAGGCAGGGAACGCTGCATCTGGACCTTGGCCAAACCACTGGGATGGAGTCAATCTGACAGTTGTCAGGTGGGGGCTGGTTCAAGAAAGCTAAGACGGGTATTAACAGGTTATTAATATTGTAGATCTGTTGGATTGGAGTGCAGAACCCTTGAGGATCCATATGAGGACTGATCTTCCATATTTTCACTAGCAAGTCAGCATAGGAAGGAGGGGTGCCTTGGTGCCATTTGTTAATATGGGGTTTGGAAATACAGAAGAGTAAAGAAACTGGGCTACCTTGAAGGCAGGAGGGGTGGAGACAGAATGAAATGCAAGGAGATGTGATGAGGCATTGCCAGCAGGACTTGCTGCAGCAGGCAGGGAGCTCCTCAGCCAGCAGGGACCGGGGAAAGGCCTGAGACATTGCTCCAGCATGAAAAAGGCAGATCCAATGTGAAGATCTACAAGGTGAATTGGTTCAGCAAAAATACCCATGAAGGATGACAGCAATGCAGCAGTGGGCCACAGCTGGACTCTGGGAGACATTTTCAGCCATGGCATGTGAGAGATGGGTTTTAATGGGAAGAAGGCAGAGGGCTGTAAAAAAATAGGGACCTGGCCATGGCTGCTGTAACCTGCCAGAGGCAGACAGTTCCCCACAAATACGCCAGGGCACCAGGAGGAAAAGGACTCTTGTCACAACAGCTGAGTTGTGGCCCAGACCTATGGAGGGATTTATTCAGGGGACTGATCCCAAAGATCTCTTTTTTCCTCCCCACATAGATATTCTTGATAATGAATTGCTTTTGTCCTTGTCAGCTCAGGAACAGTTTTGAATGGTGGCACTGACTTTTCTGTCCTCCTGCTGCTGCTACATCACTAATCCTAGCAAAGCACAGGAGCTGTCTTGCAAATCCCAAGCCTTTCACTACCTTGAGATGCTTTTAAGACCAACACTATTTGCTCTTTGCACTGACAAACCAGATTTGTGCAAAACCTGGAGGCAAAGCAGTGCTTGAACTAAAACGTACCAGTTAAGTGCCCCAAAGCTTTGCTTAGGCATACTAAACCATGCCCATGACATGGCATCCAGGCAGGTTCCGCTGTGCTCTGTCACCCACCTCCTGCATCTGCAAACCACCTCTCACGGACACAAACGGGGTGCAGTAGTGGCAGAGCAGAGCCCTAAATTTCAGGCAGGCAGGGGGCTGTTCCCCGCAGGCTTTGCAGCCCCCCAGCCTCCGCATTTCAATGGCCTTTTCTTCTCTGCCTTTGCTGGGGGTCAGTGCTTTTAAGCACCCATCTGACAGGGAGTTCAGGTGGCACCTGGGCTAAAATTCACTCCACACATGCAAAGGGAGAGATTTATCTGCCAGTGCCCCGCAGCACAGTATGGAGCAGCTGGTGCCACCTCAAATTCATCTCCCATCACCAGCTCAATGTAAGAGCAGCGTGATGGGTATGAATTGAGTCGCACAGTTTCCCCCCCCAAGTTAAACTCTGCTCAGCCACAAACTACATCAGTGAATAACAAGCACCCACTATTTAGGCAGTCCCAACTGGCAGAGACCCACCATGACCCTACTGCCATCAAGGCTTGAGGAGGGAAAAACATAAGGGCACTTGTAAAATCCCTCAGAAGGATGAGTATTATTTTCCCACCATGCTCCACCCAGGCCTCCAGCTAAGGGCAGAAAAAACATCTCACCTTGGTCTCTTCACCATGCTCATCAAAAATGTCTTGCAAAGGGGTGGTGGAAGATGGGAGAAGAGAGCCCAAGGCCAGCACCTGGGAGAGATTCATCCTGCAACCACAGCCCAGCGTGAGGCATGCAACGCTCCCAGCTCAGGGACAGTCAGGTGATGGGAAGCAGAAGCCATCCCTCCACCCTGCAGAGCACTGTGTACCTCCCACCACAGAGGCTCCCCTGACTCTCCTGACGCCCACCTGCCCATAGCAGCAGCTAGCAGCCTCCTACCATGCTGTGCCATGCCAATGGATGCCCCGGCCACTGCCCTCCTGCCTGGCACTGTCTGCCCCAGCCTCAGGGCCACCCAAATGTGGCCTGTGTTAGCACCCACAGTCAGAAAATCCACCCTCCCTGCTCCTTCCTTCAGCTCAGCCAAGGAATGGCACGCTTTGAGGGTCTTGCGTCCACCTTCACAGCCACTGCTGCAGCCACCGCTGCTGCTGAAAGCAGCTATCTCCAGCCTCTGGCGGTTTGGAGACACGGGTAATCGTTCTGGAGTAATTACCAGCTTACTCCCTTGGAGGAGTTCGCTGGTGAGAAGTCCCTGGCAGCTAATTACTCCAATTACTTCCTGACACACAGAGCTCCGTTGCCCAGGGCTCTCTGCAGCAGCACACAGCACTGCTCAGCAGCTCCCAGGTCCTCACATGCCTCCCTCCCCATGGCACCCACTGCCCCAGATTCCCTCCTCAGGGACCGCACAGGGTACACTGGGGTGGACAGGTGGTGGTGAGAACCCACTGGCACCAGGGACATAGAGGTAAGTGGTATCTGAAGAGATGTCCCACTGTCTCAGCACTGCTCCTCTGGGGCTGCCCCACCACACAGCTCAGACCCAAGGATGACCTTGAGCCCCCCTTTTTCAAGCAGGGTGATACCCAGGAAAGCTCAGCAAGGCTATCTAGCACAGGTCCCCCTCTGCCTAAGAGGTTGGTGGTCAATGAAGCCAGACTGCATCTGGAGCAGGACTGGGCTGCAGTAGGGACTGAGAGGTCCCAGACATATTGAAGTAAGTTACTTGCAAGCCAGGCTGATGGGAGGGCACTAGAGCATCTCAACTCCTAACAAGGTCACTAAAGTTTCCTATTCCCCTGCAAGGGCCTGAGGGTAAGAAAGACGAGACTCAGCCCTACTGTTAAACCCAGCCTCAGCAGCTGATCTTGTAGGTGCAGGGCTCAAGAGGCTCTCCTTTCATATTTATAGGGTGCTCTGACCCCCAGCAGCTTCATGGAAAATAAGAGCAGGTACTGCAGTTGTCACCACCCTCCTCAATGGTAGCAGCCAGCCACGGACCCCTTACAGCTCAGTCCTGCGCAGCCATACACCACAGGTGAAGCTCAAACACATTAAGGAGATGAGGCTTTTTGGAGACCCCTACAGCCCTGCATCCTGAGGTGCTGGCAGGACAGAGGAGCAAATAGCTGGTTTCAGCCTTCCAGTAGAGTACCACCACTTCCAGTGCAGGACCACTTGCTGGCATCTCAGACATCGCCACTGCATCCTTGCCATCACACAGAGCTGTACCCACCTCAGCCTTGCAGCCAACCTGGGAGGAGACCCCTGGCCTCTTGCCAGGGAAAACACAGCCCCTGCCAGGACTGCAGAGCACCACTGAGCAGATGATCCCCACCAGGTCCCAGGAAGCAGAAGAGGACCTTCACAGGAGCAGGGATTGAGGTGTGCACACGCTCTCCCAACCCACAAGCCAGTTTTAGAAAGCAGACAGGGAGAGGAAAGCCTTGCCTCGCCCAGAAATCACATAAGCCAAGAGTAAGAAACTGCACAGGACTAGGAGTGGAAGAGTTTTATTCCTTTGGTTTCTTACAAGTGAAATATACGCATCTAGGCTTGCTGCAAGGAGACACCCACATCACGTTCAGCTTGCAGCATAGCACGGGGACGCAGGGACACTGGGCACACAAGGTTTGGTCTCTCTGCCTTCTCCCAGGCACCAGGGAAGACAGACCCTAGGAAAGCAAGGCAGCTGCCAGCTGTGAGAGAGTAAAGGATTCTGTGAAAGGTTATTGCTACAATACCAGAAAGGTCAGGGACAGCTTCTCTGGAGCCTGCAAAGGACACTGGCTCCTAGTTCAGCATTCCCAGCAGACAAACTACAGTTGTGACACAAGTCCCCTCCTCTACCAGCCTCCGCTCCCTCTAGGGAAGATCAGGGCAGCCAGAGGCAAACGTTAAGAGCCAGAAAGCCAAGGTGGCATCAGTGCTGACCCCAAGTGAAGCTTTTATTCTCCTTAGCTGGAAAGAACCCAGATCAAAGATGCTCCTCCCATAAAGCTGAGCACTCCAACCCTCTCCTCACACTCAGCTGAGCCAGCACTGCTCTGCTCACCAAGGGGGTGGTGGTCACCTCCACACTTGTCATGCACATCCACATTACTCATTCAAGCCATGTGCCTGGGGCAGAGAGACCTTCACATCCTCAGTCTCAAGACGCCCGGCAGCATCCCATGACACTGGCACAGTACTGCCTTCCTTGCTCACCCTCCGAGCACAGAGAGGGGATAATCTCCCAGCCCCCCTCCTTTGGGGCAGCTCAGTGCCTTCTCCTTCCACTCCTCCTGTCTCTGGGAATGGGCACTGCAAGGACACTCCCATACCTGATTGAACCACACAGAAAAGAAAGCCAGAGACTAGGAACAAAACAAAACCAAACTGGAACAAAAGTTAGAGCAGGGCCCCAGCCCAGGCACCCCACTGGAGAGCCAAAGGGCACGTCAGCAGAGGAGCTGTGGCCAAGCCAGCTGGTAACCAGCGCTCAGGCATCCACAAGCGTCAGCCCATCGTGCAGGGCACGCTTCCACATGTAATAGGTGGAACGGGCAGTGAGCGGGAAGCGGGCACTGAACTCCTTGTAGGTGGGGAAGGTCTTCGACTCGAAGCGCTGCTGCAGGAACAGCTTGGCCTGTGCCTTGAACTGGGCAGTAGCGATCACATCCATCACAAACATCCGGCTGTTGGCTCTCTCTGACACGGCGTAGCCTGAAATGGTGGTGTTGCATGGCGTGGCCGGCGCTGGCTTATCTAGGTGCTTGGTGGCGACCTCCACGTGGCACTGGGGTTTGAGGCCTGGCTCCACTGTCGGAGGTGCCAGGGAAGCCACCCGGTTCAATGGCCGGCCAGAGCCGGTCCAGGGCACGCGATGCTGCCCGAGAGCCTGGCCACTGCCCTTCCAAAACCAGTAGGCTGTGGAGGAGAGAGATGGGTAGCGCAGGCGATACTTGCAGAACGGCAGCCGCCATTGCTGGACTTGCCTCCTGGCCACGTCTCGCAACTGCTTTCTCCAGCACAGAGAGGGCTTGAGCTGCAGGAGACTCCTGGGTGCTGGCCGGTCTTCGTTCAGCCTCTTCCTAACAGGCACGCTGCTTGGCTTCAACTGCAGGAATGGCTTTCCTATTGCTAGAGGTTTCTGGTTATCCGAGGGAGACTGGGGGGGTTTGAAGTTGGGGTTCTCCTTGATTGCTTTTCTTCGCCAGTTGTAGTAAGTGGACCTGGAGATGCCAGGGAAGCTGCGCTTGAAGCACCTGTAAGGCACCAGAGTGTTCATGGAAATGCATTTCTCCAGGTAGGATTTGGCTCCTTGCATGAAGATTCCTGCTTGGATGGGGTCTAGGGAAGGACTCGGGGATCTTAAGCTCCCCCCTGAATTTGCTGGTTCATCCACATCAGCCTTTTTTGGCACATCCCTGTGAAGCTCCTGCAACCCGTGGGCTGCAGCCAGAGCGGAGGCATCACCATTGACCATGCTCTGCATCTCATGCTTCCAGGCATAGTACGTGGATCGGGAGATTTCTGGAAACATTTGTCGGAAGTGCTGGAGGGGGATTATATTCCCCTCCTGAAAGCAGGACTGGAGGAAGTGTTTAGCTGCAAACCTGGCAGCTGCTTTCTGCCGGTGTTCACGAGACTGGCGCTTCCAGCGGTAGAAGGTGCTCTTGGTAATGCTGTACCGGTCACGCAGGTTGGAGTAGGTCAGCTGCGGGTCACTGTTCAGCAGCTCAAGGGTCTTCATGGGCTGTACAGGAGGCTCTGGCGAAGGCATTGTAGGTTCTAGCTCCTCCAGACCAACCACGGCCACAAAGTACTGCGCTTTGAAGACCTGTCGGGAGAGCTGCTGCCCTGACCACATGATGTGGAGAGTGGAGGTTCGCGGGCCACACTTCCTGGGCCGGATGAGCCTGTTGAAGTAGGGTCGGATCTTCAAGTTGCTCATGGGGTAGATGGAGTAGATGTTACACTGCAGTACTGAGGCAAGAGCATAAACATGCCACATGTTGGCAAAGGTGCCAGGAAAACAGGTAGCTTTGATATCTGCATCGAAGATGGCCTCCAGGATAGCCATGGGGAGGCTGGTCATCTCCGGGGTCTCCTCAGTGCAGAGGGAGTAGCGGGCAGCCTGCAGCATTACCTTGGAGTCGATCATGCCATTCAAGTAGTATTGCTTGTGCAGCAGCATCTCCACCACTGTACGCACCTGCAGCTCCAGGCTGAGGCTGGGGTTGCCCCAGAGCAGCACGCTGGCAGCCTCAAAGAGGCGGTTGCCCTCACCTTTGCAAACCAGAGGCAACATGTTACTTGGAGCATCTTCAGGATAGAGGCTCCTGGCTACCCGGTCAACCTCCAGCTCCTCTTGGAACTGCCTCCCACAATAGCCAGGCAGGGAGAAAGATGACAGGGTCCTCTCTGCCTCCAGTGCAGCACTGGTGAGGCCCTCCAGACCAAAGCATTCAGTGGCTTCCTGCAGCTCCTGCAGCACAGACTGCACCAGCTGGTGCCGCTGGATCATCCTGAAGGATGGCAAAAAAAAAAGAAAAAAAAAAAGAAAAAGTCACCAGAGATGAAGGCAGTACATGCTCCAGACTGCCAGGGGGCTGGCCTCCAGGTCCAGCTCTTTCCCAAAGGTCAGGATGGGGGAAGAGGGTAGAGGAAAGGCCACTGCTCAACCTTCCACCCACACTCTCAAGGACAAAGAAGGAAGCCTGGGTCCCCCGCAGGCAGACCTGGGACAGGGACACAGGCTCAGCTGGCTCTCCAGTGACCTCCTGTGGGCAGCACACATGGCACACAGCCTCCAGAGACTTGTCTAGATGAAACTAAGGAGTGACTGCACTCATTGGGGTGGGAAGCCAGGTCACCTCCTACACCTGCCTTTGCACCCAGCCTCACCCCTACACCCATCTCTCCCACCAGTAGCTCCATCCCTTTTGTTTTACCACCTCGCTACAGCACCCAGAGAGAAGAGAGCCTCAAAGTGGAAACATTTGTCATCTCCGCAGGAAGGGACCCATGACAGAGCAACACTGCATGGGGGTGTGAAGGGACCTGGCTCAAGGTGTTCAAGCCCAAGAGAAGAAGGGGAAAGGAGCTTGCCCCCTCAGAGCAGGGCACTGCAGCCACACCCGTTGCGTGCACCAAAAACTGCTGTCACAGAACCTGGAATGGGAGGAAGAATGGGAGGAAGAGCTGGAGCCAGCCCAAGGCATGGTTGCTGCTACCTGAGCTGACACTAGATGTCACTTGCTCCTCAGCAGACGCACACCACCAGCCAGGGAGAAGCTGCGAGAGGGCTTCTCCTAGACAAGCTACCAGGCAGGAGGCAACCCAAAAGTGGAGACAGAGCATGAGTGCTGGGTGGGTAGTTCACAGGCTGTATGGAGCCCTCTTCTCTGCCTTAGCCCATCCCAGTCCTGTCTCCTCTCACATGCCAGTTCCCATTCAGGCAATCCAATGGGTTAAATGTGCACTCCCCTCTTTTGTCAGCTTTTTTGACACCTATGCGGCTCTGCCCCCACCACTTCAGGACAACTGCAAGGTCCTTACCCTGTGATCCAGCTCCATCGGTGCAACCCTATTCAGTACCTTTTCCCCACCAGCCAGACCAGTCTCTCCTTCTTGAACGAGTTTTTTCCCCACAGATCACAACACTTTATTCCACTAGGGATCCTAATCTCCTCCATTTTCTCCTAAGGCTCATTCACATGCCACTCCCAACATGTAGGGCATCACTTTGTAGTCTACTTGATTCACATCCCAGCCGGAGACCCACCGTCTCACAACACTTCACAAGTATCATTACACACTCACAGCTCCACAGGGAGATGGGGAAACAGCAGAGCCAGGCAGGAAAAGCAGCAGCTCTGCAGTAAGGCAGATGTCCTGCCTGACCTGTCCCAATTCTCAGCCCTGTGCCCTGCTGCAGATAAGGTTATTATTATTACTGTAGCATCTGCAGCCACTGGCCATGACCAAGCAGCAAACGAAACAAGATGCCACAGAATCACATGGCCCCATGCCAGCTACTTCACCACAGGGAGCCTCTGTACTGCTGCTGCCCCTTGCCTTTAATCAGGCCACAACTAGTCAGCAGGCCCTTCCCCTGCTCCAAGCTCCTCCACGGTCTCCTGCATGTTGGAGGCCAGGGCCCTCTTACAGCTGTTCCCACAGCTGTGGGGCATCAGGTATCAGAGACAATGCAGGAAAACACCCACAGCTGTGAAGCAGGGGAGATAAACTTGTCCTAAAATCCCAGTCTGAGCAAGCATGGGGTTGTCACTTCAGGTCAGATCTGGATTTTTATTCTCCTGGAGGTTCACAGAAAGTTATTTTGCAGAGCAGTGTTTTGACTAAGCTAGTGGTGAACAACACGTCATCGAGGAGCTGAAGCAGAAGTGTCCCTTGGGAGAGCTGCAGGGCTGGCAGAGTTCAAGTTCTCCGTCTCCGTAGCCTGCCAAACCCTTTCAGGACCCACCACCTCCCCCTGCAGCAGCCACCGCCTCCCCTTTCAGCCCCCGCAGCCCAGCTGAGCTGAGTACTTGCCCACCAGCAGAGCCAGGAAAGGCAAGTCGAGCTTTTCCCCTGGAGGGGGTGAGGAGCTGAGGTAGGCTAGGGAGCATCAGCAACAACCCTGGTCTTTATGGCCTGGTGGGCATTTCCCACCCCCTCATAGCTTGGGGTGGAAGAGGGGTTAGAGGGAGAGCTGGAGGCACAGGACTTAATCCTTTTCTTCAGCAATAACCCCACAGCTTCAATGTCACCGGCAGCTCCTGCTGCCTAGAGCAACAGGCCCTCAAAAGCAACCCTAAGGCAAAACCCACGGCTGGAACAGCACAGATGAGCTCCCAGGGCAGGGTGGAAAGGGGCCAGGTAAGCCAGAAACAGAAGTCAGCCAAGCTGGGGGCTTGGGTTCATCACTGGATAAAACCCAGCAGCAATCAGTACAGGGGACCTGCTGCAAAGGGAACATTTTTTCCCCACGCATCCCCAGCAAAGCCAGCTGAACACGACAGACAAGTGCTCCCTAAGCCACCTCAGCACCCAGAGGTAAGCAAGGGAGCTTTTCACCACTGATAAAGGAGGTTTTACCTAACCTGGCCGCTTTTGCATTGTAACAGATAAGCAAGCACTTGCAGATCACGTTCTCTCACCTAAACTGATGGGCCGATGGCATCCAGTAGCGCAAGTTCCCCCAGCCAGCCCCAAAAACACCCCCGCCAGCAGGAATCCGGGAGACCTCAGCCCCTGCCGCCCTGGCTGCCGGGGACCGCCGGTGCCTTGCAGGAGCGGGGGTGTCCACGGACCCCTGCCCAGCTGGGTTCGGTGGCCTGCTTCCCGGGCTCAGGCCGCCCCAGCAGTAAAGGCTCACATTCGAGAGGAGGCGGCTCGACCCGC
>VZTL01030010.1:34905-68829 GCA_013400535.1 Scopus umbretta
GAAGGGGGGCGGCCCCCCGCGCCCCGTTCCCCCGTGCCCCCCCGGCCTTCATTTCCTTCCCGTGCTTGCCTCTTTCCTCCAGAGCAGCTGGTTATTTACCAGGTCGGCGTCATCCCCAGCCAGTACTACGAGGTCCTAGGCAGCAAGGACTTCTCCGGGTTCAAAAGGCTGACTGCTGTTGCCCTGACCCTGATCGTAGTGAACTCCACGGTAAGGCAGGCCGGAGGCTGCCGTGTCTGGGGAGGGGAGGGAGGGGAAGGCTGCCCATGGCTCCTGGCATGATGCTGGTGACAAAGGATCTAGGTCTGCCCCTGCCCCGTTAGGTAGCTACGTGTGGGACAGATCACCGGTACAAACTGTTAGTTTTTATTTCACTTTAGGAAATGCTTGTTCTTCTCACTCGTCTCTTCCTCTCTGTCTCCTTGCCCTCGTTCCAGCTAAAAAGCTTCAACCAGTTTATCTGCAACATGATGTACGTGAGCTGGAGGAAATCCCTCACCGAATACCTCCACAGCTGCTACTTCCAGGGCCAGGTCTACTACAGTCTGCACGTGCTGCGTGAGGACATCGATAACCCGTAGGCTGCCTGCGGCTTCTCTCAGCCTCTTGCTTGGCTTCTTGTGGGCTGCTCCGTGCCTTTTCCTGGCTTCTCTGTGTCTCTGGGTAGGGGCCTGAGCCCAAGAAGCTTTTGCCATCTAGGCACAAATACCCTCATCTGCCCTGGGTGGGAGGTGGTACCTGTTGCTGGAAACTCCAGTGGCTGCTGGTCGTGATGGTTTTAGTGGTAGAATGTTTCTGTTGTGAGGAAAATGGAGGCCCGGCAGAACAGGGATCTAGTGCTGCTATAAAACGTGCTGTCTGCAAACTCAACCCTTGATCCTCAGCGTGACGTTGCAAAGGACCTGGCTGGGGTCGGAGCACGCTGCCTCTCCTTGGCTTTACACAGCCAGTGCGTTAGGACAGTCCCTGTTATTCTGTTTGAACTTCATCCCCAGAGTTTCCAGCTGAACACAGTTTTATGTAGTTGGGACTTTAGTGGTTTTGATAACCCGTGGGAGCCACGTCCAGAAAGGGCTTTGTTTTGCATTGTATGAGGGCTGCATTTCCCCTTTCCTGTTCCTAGGAAGAAAATGTCAGGGTTGACTTGAAGTGTGAGAGAAGGAGGAGCATTCAGTCCTCCTTGCTTATCCCAGCCTGCTCCAAGATCCCCTTCCAGTTTGCTTCATGCACTGTTCTGCTTACTCCAGAGCTGCTGACCTGCCTGGGCTGTGCTGCAAAGTTTGAACACCTTCCTTACAACTGCCTGCTGACCCTGGCCTTCCAGCCTGTCCTTGCGCCCAGGACACTGCTGGTGTAGTTATGCACTTTGAAGAGTTAAAGATCCTAAATTAGATATCATGTGAGAGGTAGCGGCTTTTTTTTCCCTCCAGAGTTTAAAGAAGTTATTATTGAATACTAGTTGAAAAACTAGAACAGGGGATAACTTTTTTCCAAATTGCGTGGCTTTATACAGTTGTTTTGAGACCCTAAGCTCTCCTCCCCTGGAGGGGGCGCTCCTGGTTTAGTCACTGCACTGTTGCCATCTCCCACATTGATGGCATGGGAGGAGACCAAGCCCAGCGTCCCTGTGAGAAATGGCTGTATTGCAGGGACTCTTAACTGTTGCTCATAGTGGTGACCTCGGAGAACTGAAGCAACCTCTGTGCTTCTGCTGCCCAGTGCTCCCGGCTGCCTGTCCTTCCCCTTCTTTGCACAGCATGGTGGTCTGTTAGGCTGCACAGTGAAATCATGCTGGTTATCTCAGCTGGGTTTTTTTTGTGTGTATTGTTTTTCAGCCAGACCTGTTCCCTGGCTGCTTCTGCTGGCCCAGTGCTAGAACACAGCCTGAGTAAGAGCAACCAGCTGTGCGTAGGGGTAGCAGCAAGCAAGGAGAGGGCTTAGCTTGGGTCAAACAGCCCTACTGCCAAACGTGAAATTACAGCTTCATGATGCTGATGCACTTTCCAGCTGCTGTTGGGGTTACTCCCACCCTCATGAAATGTTCACTTCTGATAGTGTTTTGCAGTGGTATGGAGTTGCAAGGAGAAGTTGAAAAACCATGCCTGTCACCAAAGCATGCAGCACTTTCCAGGCAGTATAGTGCATTGGCTGTGGCCAGAAGCTCCTGTACACCTGTCTGTTCCTTTAGTGGGGGGGAAGGGGAAGACAAGAGGCCCCTCACCACATGACTATCCTGCTCAGGTTTATTTTTAACCAGGGAATGTGTTCACATTGTGCAGTGAAATGCGTGGGGTAACTGGGTCGGTCTGCTCCGCAGCAATAGAGCAAGCTCTCCTGACCTTAGCAGACCAAATGTGTGGGATTGCTGCGGAGTATTTTTCAGTACCGCCTTGCTTCTGCTCAAACATCCGATCTTATTGTTCCGTGTCTCTTTTGGTGCCGCTGCAAAAATTCTGTTTATCTGGCAGTTCCCTGATGAGAATTTTTTCCCTGCACCGGGTACTTAGAGAATGAACTAGAGTGACAAAGCGACCTCTCATTATGCAGTGCAAACCAAAACGGAGTGTTAGATGCACGGTGTCATCCATCTAGAAGGAATGAAGAGTGGGTTCTGAGTGGCATACAAACACTTGCGGCTCCTACCAGGGCATTTGAGTTGATGTTTATGTGTTATCATTACATGTTGCTTAATAGCTCATAAAAAGCAATATCCTGCCATGAATCTATAGCACAACTTAAATTATAACTTTATGGGAACAATTACAGCCTGAGGAAAAGGAAAAATGATGACTGTAAGGTCAGTCAGGGTGAGAGCTATCCCAAAATTAAATCCCATTGCTGTTCCAGGATTGCAAAACTATGAGAGATGAATGTCCTTGTGGTTGTATTTGGACTGATGGCTAAGCAGGAGTCCAGCCTTGCTCTTCATTCTGGACTCCAGCGCTCATAGTTGTGGCCTTTCCACCTGTGCTTAGCACATCAGACCGAAGTCCCCATCCACGTGCTCTGGACAGATGAGGTGCTGAGGGAGTCAATATGCTGAAATCCTTTCTAGTTACCCCAAGTGCAACTCCTCCTTAGCAGAGGGACAGATGGGACTTGAGGGTCTGTCACCCATGTACCTGCTGCCGATGGAGCGAGGCGGCTTGGTGCACCGCTGCCTGCTCTTGTGGGATGAGGGTGGGTGGAAGCACTTTCTTCCTTGCAGCAAACGGACCGGAGGGCATCCCATGCAGAACGAAGGGACCAGCTACTGTGGAAGGGTGGCTTTGATGGAAGCTTTTCGAAATAGCCAACAGCTGGCAAAGGCCTGGCCTGTGCCCTAGCCAGTCCTGGTAGCTCTGGTGCATGAGATGCAGCACCAGTACTGAAGGTTTGGGGGAGAGTCAGTAGTTTTTGGTAGTACAGGGGTGGGTCCAGGAGAGGAGTAAAGGACAAGGGTGCAGAGACCTTTAGCACAGAGCTGGACAATGTTGTTGGAGTGGAACAAGGGGTTAATACAAGGAACAAGGTGAAAGTGACAGCAGGAGCTGTTCTTCCTGGGTGCCCTTGGGTGGGTCCTGCTGGGCCATGGAAATTGTGTCCTATGGGGGAACAGGAGTCACAGCTGCAGGTCCCTCCCAGGCAGGGTTGTTCTCCTACACCCTGTCCTAAGTTCAGACAATGAAACCGCCTGGCTTGTGACCTCTTAGGAGTTAGTACTTATTCTTGCTCCTGGGCTTTAACAGTGTCAATGGCTCTTTGTGTTGAGCAGGGACCAGCGCATCAGCCAGGATGTGGAGAGGTTCTGCAGGCAGCTCAGCTCCATGGCCGGCAAGCTCGTCATCTCGCCCTTCACACTGGCCTACTACACATACCAGTGCTTCCACAGGTAAGGACCCATCCTGTCCCTGCTTTCACGCCTCTTTCCTATGCCTTTTTATGGAGCCTGGCACCCACATTACAACTCCCCAGACGGACATTTGTACATGTGGCTGAGTGGTCTCTGCACTCCAAAGGGAATTCTGTCTTGGGGATGCTGGGTTGTGTGATGCTGGCCCCCAAACCTCTGAGAAAACCAAGAGAGGTGATGATTGAGGGCTCTGACTGCTTGAGCCAGAGGGTGCTGGGATGTTCTTTTGCTTGGATTAGTAGCTGACCTCTCTTTCTTCTCTGTAGCACAGGTTGGCTAGGCCCAGTGAGCATCTTTGGGTATTTCTTCATTGGGACTATCGTCAACAAGGTATTGATGAGCCCAATTGTGTCTAAACTTGTGCAGCAGGAAAAACTGGAGGGAGATTTCAGGTGAGTCCCAGCAGAGCAGCGTTTTCACTACCTCTTGCAGCTTCTGCAAAAGCTAGGTTTTTGTCCCCATTCAGTGCTACATATGCAGCTACGTGTCTGTGACTTTCCCTGCACTCAGAGAAACCTAGCTGCGCAATGCTGTCCCAAAATCGGCGTACTGAGCCCCCACCATCCCTTTCACTGCCCTGTGTAACGGGAGGCAGTGCCCTTGGTTCAGTCTCCTGGTTCAGCTTCCAGGCTGCTTGCCTGTTCATTGCTGTTGCTGGTGCCTCTGCTAGGGCATTGGATGCATTGAAGAAAACTGCACATGGAGATTCCTTGGGTGCAGATGCAAGTTCAGTGAGCTGCATCTACTGACAGAAACTGGGTTTCTGCTTCACCACCACCTTCACAAAATGCCCAAAATAGCACAGTCTTTCCATATACTCTGCAATTCATCTCCTTCCTTTCCCCTGCAGGATTGGCTGTGTGTGTAGCAGGGGCTTTGCACCTTTCCCTGGGGCTCGGGGCATTCAGGGACAGCAGTAGAAGCTGGTGTGACACAGGGAGCCCAGACAGGGCAGTTGGTTGTGGTGATTCCGTATGGTAGAGATGCTGGGCTAGCAAATGGGATGCCCGAGAGCTGAGAAGATGCGGGATATCAATGTGCCATTGAGCTGGCCCAGAATGATGTCACCGTCTCTGGTGCCTTTTTGAGCTTATTGAGTATTTCTGTCAAGAGATGCCTCAGATCAGTGCTCTGACAGGTGTGAGATGAGTTTTCTCTAGCAAGGATGTTGGCTACGTAATTCACTGGGCATTTGTGCACAATCCTAATGATGGGTTTATTTGAGTTGTCCAGGTTCAAGCACATGCAGATTCGTGTCAATGCGGAACCAGCTGCTTTCTACAGGTTGGTAGCATTCGTTTCTTTATGTCCTCGTAAGGATCCTCCCAGCTCGGGGCATCCTTGTTGTACTCATAGGTCCCAGAGGAGTCTAAGTCCTGCTGCTGCAGCCGGAGCTTTCTGTCCCCTCCATCCCACTGCAGCGTCATACAGCCCTGACACTCTGTTCTCCTTTGCATTCTGCCCATTGTCTGCAGAAATACTCTACAGCAGCTGGAGACAACTATGTTTTTTCTTTCTAACATCCCCAGAGGCCTGATACAGATTTGGTGCTGGCTTAGAGACCATTGCTGATGTTTTGCCAGGTCCTTACCTGGAAGATTGCTCGAGGTCTCCTTGCATCTTGTCAGGATGTTCCCCTGGGGACCTGTTGCATGTTGCTTCTGGCCCCATCCTGCTGCTGCTACCCTGCGTGTCTTCTGTGGGTGTGCTAGCTGTTGCCTGGCCTTCCTGCCTATGCTTGCTCCTCTAGGTCAGTCTGCCCTGACCCTGCCAACACTGTACTGCTACTCTGAATTTGCTCAGTGCCATTTACCCCAGAGCTGAGCACACAGTTGGCAGCCCAGCAGCACCTCCCTGCTTGGTGATGCCCTGAAGTCTGTTGAGCAGCTGCTTGGAGCCTTTAAGGTGTTTCACCAAAATGGCTAGAATCCAGGAAGAGAGAGAGGATTTTACTGTAGCTTGTGTTGGGGTGCCTGTTCGGTGGCAGGACGTTGTTGCTCCTCTCTTGTGGTATGTCTGCCTTTGCCCTGTGCGTTGTGAAATAGCGCTGCTTCTGGGAATGTAAGCAAGCAGCAGCTGTCCTGTCTCTGGTCTTCCCTGCCTGTGATCTGTATTTGGCTCCTTCATGCTGTAATGACTGAGCATTTCAAGTGTTGTGGTGCTGTCTCCGAAGTGGTTTGATTAAAAATCGTTGATTTCATAAAGATTTATATTGACAGGCATGAAACTCTGATTTAAATAACTGAAATCAATCCTGGTTTGCATTGGCAAGTTTGAGTTATTTCTTTGTGGTTGATTCTTATTGGTTGACAGTAATTTTTCTTAATGGAGAAGATACTCTAATTACATGCCCTTATTTAAGCTGCAGTACTTTTCCTCACAAATTTTAAGTTTTTTATTCTGTTACTAAGAAGAAAATGGAAAGTGAATTATTATTATTATACTAGAAAATGGAGTGTCTTAACTTCAGTACAGCTCGCTAGTAGAAAAGCTTCACTAGGTGGGAAACTAGAATTTAACTGAACTGCACAAAACCAGGCATTCTCATGGTATGAATCTTAGTAAAAAATAAAGGAAATTTTTAAAAGGTTGCATTCCCAGAATCCTGCAAGAGGAGAAGTACGTGGTTTTGGTTGCCAGACTTCTCTAGCTTGTAGAAGCTGTTGGATCTTGTCCTCTTGCATGTGCGTAACCATTGTTTTGGTAAAGGAAGAAATGAGACGAGCATTGTCACTTTTTTACTTCTTTGGTTTCGAAGTCTTTGGTGAACTTGCTTTAAAAGTGAACTGAATGGGAGGAAAAGCTGAAACCAATACAGCAATCTCTTCTCATCTGCAAGGGAAATAATAGCTCTGGTCCCTGATGCCTTCCTCGCCTTTAACTGCTTGTGTCCAAGGCTTTTTCCTTTCCAAATACTCAGCAGCAAAGATTGCAGCTCAGTGGTTACCTGAGGTGGGCTGTAGGGCATTAATGCTTAACTGAATTCTAATTGGATGTATTTTTGACAAAGAAAATGTATTTTTCTAAGAACCAAGAATATTTAGAACTGAGACTCTTCAAAAATCTTAATTTGTATTTTTTTGTGCAGCTCCTGGTCCTATCTGCTCAGGCCCTAGTGACTTCCCTGTTGCATGGACTGTGGTGGGAGTGTGGGTGTGTGCTGAGCAAAAGCATGTGTTGGGTGGTAGGGGCAATAGCTGCCACGGCAAGTGGGAGTCTGGAGCGAGACCTGGAGCGCTCTCTGCATTTTGCCGCCTGAGGGCAGCCCAGCCCTTGCGAAGGAGCAGAAGGAGCTGCCGTGCTTGCTGAAGGTGGTGGTTTAGAGCCGGGATGTGCCTCCTTGCTTAGCCTGGCTGTGGGAGCATCACCGCTAGCTCAGGTGGTGGGCGACCCCCTGATGCCTGCGGAGATACCCCTGGGAAAGGGGGGGCTGTGGGGCTGGTGTCACCCTCACTGGGGGCTGCGCTGCCCGGGGCTTGTGTGTGTCCTACTCCTCCAGAGTGGGGAACGGGAAGAGGCGGACTGCGGCTGCTGGCCTGCAGGTGGTGTTGGCTCCTGTCACCTCCTGGACTTGCCTCTGCCCTCTCCTTTCTGGCTCCAGCGATGTAGCGGTGCTGTCCCTCTCTTCCAACCAGGCTCTGCTTGGAAAGTGTGTGTGACTTTTGGTGTGCATTGCTTCAGGCTGGGACCTTGCTGACAGTGTCTGGCCTTGCCTCACCTCCTCCTGTATGCAACAGCAGTATCCAGGGGCTCTGGGAGACACTTGCAGGGCTATTTGTTTCAGCCGGAGTTTCTTAGCGAAGCTCTTCAGGAAGGCGCTCTTGGCTGTTCAGTTCCTGCTCAGCAAAGAGCTTGTTTGCTTGGACGCTAAGGTGCCAGACCCTTTCCAGGCCTCAGGCCTAAAGCCCATGCTTTGACCTCATCGCGGTGCTCCCAGCATGTCTATGGCATGTTGCAATCTTATTTTACAGGGCTGGACGAGTGGAGCACATGCGGACGGACCAGAGGCTGCAGAGCCTGCTGCAGGCCCAGAGGGAGCTGATAGGCAAGGAGCTGTGGCTATACAGTGAGTGGGAAGTTTGGGGGGTGAAGTGAGGCATGTGATAACTCCATTGTGGTGGCCCACAGGCTTGGGAATCCTACTGCTAGAGCCGAAGTGCTGGGTTTTCCTCTCCCACCTCTTGCTGGTGCATGAAAGCCCTGAGGGTGAACAGAGGGTGTCTCCTGCAGTCCTATATGGGAATCTTGTTGTGAAAAAGCCTTGTAGAGAGCAAAGTTGTGCAGGACCCAGCTAAGTCAGAGAACGCAAGCCCCAAAAGAGGAATCTGCAGGAATCTGTGCTTTTTGTGGGGCAGGTATTCAACAGCCAGGAAGAGAAGGACAGGCTTGAATTGTATATGTGGTTGGGAGCTGTGGAAACCTCTCTCCTATAGAGCCTGTCCCCTGAAAATCTCCCATTGTCACTGGGTCTAGGTTTGGGCATTAAATGACCACTATCAAGACAGCTCTTCCTCATCTCACCAGCATAGTGAGCTTCTGAGCAATGTAAGGGAGTGAGAGCCCTGAAGGCAGGTCTCTCTGGGAGTTTGGGGTCTTAAGTCTTTCTGCCTGTTCTGTGCTCCAGGACAGACTTCACAGCTAACCGTCTTCCCCCAGAGCTTTGTTTTTGCCCTCCTTCCTGTTTCTTGTGAGTCAGCCAGGCCCCTGAAGAATAGAAACAAGCAGGCAAAGTGGCTTTTGCCCCATGGTGGTTCTTGAGCTGTGTGTCTGGATGATGTTTTTCTGCTGAGGGGCCTGCCCCAAAGTGCTCTTTGCTTGGCAAATGGATTTTCATCCTGGTGCTTGTGCTGTCCTGCAAAATGGGTCCTTCTACTCTCATGCACTGTGAAGGGCTGAGGCAAGACCATGGGTCTTCCTCTGACTCGGCTCATGGGCTGCCCTTGAGCCTGGCTGGGACAGAGGTTCCCACCCTAACTCACTGTCTTCTTTCAATGTGCTTCTGCCCAGTTGGGATCAACACCTTTGACTACCTGGGCAGCATCCTGAGTTACGTGGTCATTGCCATTCCCATCTTTTCTGGGGTCTACAGTGACCTGAGTCCAACAGAGCTCAGCGCCCTTGTCAGCAAGGTGAGCTAAGGGTGATCTCCCAGACCTCATTGTGGAGGGTGAGTGGGCACTGAGGATGGAGGTTTCATGTGGGCTTGGTGGCATTGGGGCTGGATAACCTGCAGCAAGTGACCTTCAGGTTAGACTGTCCCTGCCCATGGTGGCATGGAAATGGGAGCTTGGAGCCAGCTGGTGTATGATTAACCTGGGGGTAAGAGCTGTCAAGGACACATCTACATAAGTGTTTCCTTGCTCAGACCTCTGTGTCTTAAAAAAAGGGGGGGGGGGGGNCAGTGGTGTGGGTGGGGATTGGGTCTGTGCAGTGCTGTGGGTCTGGGTTATGACCTGGGCTGCTGCCTGTGGTAAGCCTGGCCACCTGTGAGGCAGAGCTGTCTTGCATTTGCCTTCCTGACCCGACTCATTCCCAGATACTCCAAACTGGCTTGTGATAGAGAATGCAGAGCTAAAAATAGCTAAGTGGGCACTGCAGGCTGAGACACCCTGCTCTGAGCCATGTATGGTACTGGGGCAGGACTGGTGGCGTGGATCTGTGTGGCTTAGATGGGGCGAGCGTGCTGGGCCCCGGGCTGGCCAACAAGCACTCCACAGACACCGTCCCTGGGTGGCAGGAGATGTGTCTACCTGACAAAAGCTGCTGTACCAAGCAGGGAAGCCCTGCTCTATCCAAATATGATCATCATCTCCTTCACTCCCACTGCCCTGGGTGACTTCTCCACCCCTCCTTCATCTTGCTGGGACTGCTGATGTGGCCAAACATCTGGACTCCTTGGCTGCCTCATGGCAGCCGTGGAGGAAGGGGCAGTGCCCCAGGTCAGTGCTGACCCTTGCTCTGGCATGTGGTTTCTCCTCAGAATGCCTTTGTTTCCATCTACCTCATCAGCTGCTTCAGCCAGCTCATAGATCTCTCCAGCACCATGACTGATGTAGCTGGCTACACGCACAGGTGAGCTGCTCTGCAGGCAGGTCTCTGCAGGAAAGGGAAGTGCGGGACAAGACTCTGCCCAGGTCTGTGCTAATTAAATAAGAAACACTTGCTTGTGAGCAAATATGGACAAGCTTGGATATTGTGAGGAGGCTGCTGGAGTTGTCCCTGCCATTCATGCAACCTCTTGTTTGTCTAGGATTGGTGAACTGCAAGAGACCTTGCTGAGCCTTGGCAGAAAAAAACCCGATAACTACTCAGAAGCCAAAGCTAGCTGGGATTTGGATGGGTGAGTCTGCTCTCAGCAACTGGCTGGCTTGTAGCTTATATGCCAGAATGCAGGCCTGTCTTGGGATGGAGGTGGCCCTTGGTATCACAGCCTGTTGTATGCAGTTGGTTGGACCAGGCAGTACTCTCTGCAATTTGTCATTCCTGGGGCATGTGGGGTAGGGCTGCTGTCACAGAGGCACTGGAGGTCTAAGGTGCCTGATCTTTGCCAGTCTCAGCATGGTTGCTTACCCCTAGTTCTCTCCTCCTTTGTCTTGGTGGTGGCCCAGCAGCCATTCTGGGGAAGACCCAGTGCCAAGGGACACTGCTTTCATTCTGGAGGGAGTGACGCTCTCGGTGCCATCCTCTGGCAAGCTGCTCATCAAGGACTTGAGCCTCAGGATCTCACAAGGAAACAGCGTGATGATTGTGGGAAACACTGGCACAGGGAAGACATCTCTTCTGAGGGTGCTTGGGGGACTCTGGGAGAGCACGCGGGGTAAGGACTGCTGCTCACCGCAGCCTTCTCTTTCTCAACCAGGGCAGCCCTGAGTTTGGAAGGTGGCAGTGTGGGGTTGGGAGGCCAGTGCCACCTTGTGATAGTGAATGTATTGCTGATGCGTTGGAGCCACCCATCTCTATTGCATACTCTGCGATGGCTCTCCTTGCTTTGCCTTGTGTTGCAAATATACCTTTTCTGGGATTTGTTGGCTACTTCATGGGGTGAGACTGCACAGGGGGCAGTGTGGAGTTGTTGGCTGGCGCCGCAGGCTTGGCACGAGTGTGTCTCTGTGCAGGGAGCATCGAGATGCTGACCTGCTTTGGCCCCCGTGGAGTGGTGTTCCTGCCGCAGCGACCCTTCTTCACTGACGGAAGCCTGCGCGAGCAGGTGAGCCCAGGGGCTGCCTCTACTCTGGCCCCAGCTCTGCTCCCAGCCACGGTTCTGCCCTGGAAACCTGTGTGCTGCCGAAGGGCCTGCAGGAGGGGAGGGTGCCTGTGGCCGCTCCATCCCTCGTGCCTGAGTTCGTGCCACCACCATTGCGTCTCTGATGGACTGTGTCCAGCTCCCTCTGACATGGCTTCTTTTGTTCTGTCAAACAGGTAATTTATCCCCTGAAGGAGATCTATCCAGTTTCAGGTATGTGGAAATTCTTTAGAGCAATTCACCAACCCTGTTGTGTCAGCTCCCTGTTCTGTAGCCAGTGCAGCTTCTCCCCTACTGTGCCCCATCAGGAACGCTCATCCATTTTGATTTTGCTGTTCTCTGCTTTTCCCTGGAAGATTTACCTTAGTGTAGGTTAAGGTCATCTCTGTGTTCCTTCCCTTTTGGGAAGGAAAATATTCTCTTGATAAGAACATATTCTCTTGATGCAGTGAGGACAAGCTGGCCATGTTCTGCACGTTGTGCTAGACATGTGATATATGTTGAGGCACCTTGCTGTTGGGATACATCTGTCTGGTACAACCTGCCTTTGGGCAAGCCATGTTTGCCTTCATCTCATTTTCCATCCAGCTCCATCTTTCACCGTTCCTCTCTTTCAAATTATATCTGTTGTGGTTTAACCCCAGGTGGCAACTAAGCACCACACAGCCACTCGCTCACCCTCCTTGCCACCCCCCTGGTGGGATGGGGGAGAGAAGCAAGGAAAAAAAAAAAAGTAAAACCCGTGGGTTGAGATAAAGGCAGTTTAATAGGACAGCAGAGGAAGAGAAAATAATAATAATAATGATAAAAGAATATACAAAATAAGCGATGCACAATGCAATTGCTTACTACTCAGTGACCAATGCCCAGCCAATCCTCGAGCAGTGATCGCTGCCCCCTGGCCAACCCCCCCCCACCAGTTTCTATACTGAGCGTGATGCCATATGGTATGGAATAGCCCTTTGGTCAGTTTGGGTCAGCTGTCCTGGCTGTGCTCCCTCCCAGCTTCTTGTGCACCTGGCAGAGCGTGGGAAGCTAAAAAATCCTTGACTAGTGTAAACACTACTTAGCAACAACTAAAAAAATCAGTGTGTTATCAGCATTATTCTCATACTAAATCCAAAACACAGCGCTATGCCAGCTACTAGGAAGAAAATTAACTCTGTCCCAGCTGAATCCAGGACAATATCCCAGGGCCTTGTATGCTGTCGAGGTCAGAATACATGGACCCTTTCTCTCCCGTGCCTTCTTCCCAAGCCAGACCACATGTGGTCTGCTGCAGCTTGCAGACGTCCGGGTTTGAGCTTCTGTCTGAGTGAAGCAGTGTTATGTGCTGCTTTTAAACACTTGGGAGTCACAGTCTTGCAGAGAGTAACTGCAGCCATCAGCTACTGTTGTGGCTCTTCAGCAGCTTCAAAGAGGTCCATGGCAGATGTACAGCCCTTCTGCTCAGCTTCTGTAGCTGTTGACCATACCATGTTCATATATGTTCTGCTCCACAGCTGGTTGATCCTGAGGTTTTTCCTATCCCATATAGGATCCTTTTGCTGGCTGTTACCGGAGCCCTGCTCCCATGACTCCACCACCTGCAGCGTACAGTTGGCAGTCAGCCATATGAGAGCAGCTGGTGGGCAGGGCCTTGGCAATTTAAGCCTGGATCTGTGTGTTCTGGCTGTGTCTGTCCGCCTATGACCATGGACTGAGCCATGGCTCAGGTGTATCTGTAGAGCCCAGCTACTTCCTGGTATGCTGCTCACAGGCATCGTTAACATTTTTAAGGAAGGTCAGTCTTTGGGAGCTCTCTGTGCCAAAGCTCAGGACCTGATATAGTTAAGTGGTCAAGTCAGCTACTTCAGGAGATCCTCCAGTCCTTCCCTCCTGCCCCACTGACTCCTTGCAGCTGTGGCCTCAGCACACATTGCCTCTGCTTATGCTTTATTGCTTTCTCCCATAGGATCTGCAGATGATGAGAGAATTTTGCGATTCCTGGAGCTGGCTGGGCTGGTGAGTCCCCAGTAGTGCTACTGCCTTCTTTCCCGGTGCTGCCAGCAAGGGAAGAAGGGGTAAGGTTTTGTGGCAGCGTAGTGTAACCACGTGCTGGACACACGCAGGGATATTGTCTGCAGCTGGGACAGGACTGTCCATGGGACAGACAGAAGAGGAAGGATACGGAGTAACTTCAGCTCAAGTGGGAAGAGAGAGAATAGCAGGAAGGGGGTGGTTATGCTCAGGGCCATGGGCTGGCAGGGTTGGGGGCTGTGTTCACAAGTCTGCTGTGCTCTCTGCAGACTGGTTTGCTGGCAAGGGCTGGAGGACTGGACAAACAGGTGGACTGGAACTGGTAAGGGAGCTCACCGTCTGCATGAAGTTGGGTGATCCCCCTGGGTGGGGAACACTTCTAAGCAGATACACATTGCTGCTGGGCTTATAAACATCTGTTTCCAGCTGTGCCTTGTGGGAGGTGGGCAGTATACAAGGAGAAAGCCTTCATACCCCAAGCATCAATGCCAACAATCCTCTGCAGGCAGCTGACTGTGCACAGGGGTGCAGAGCCAGTCCCAGCATGGAGGAGGGAATGGGGGACTCACAGGGACAGTTGCTTGCTGGGGTCTCCGATATCGGTAACCATAAGCTCTTCAGCAAACAAGCTCTTTTTATTGAGGGAAATTTTGAATCTCGACCCTGCTTGCAGGTATGACATCCTGTCCCCAGGGGAGATGCAGAGGCTCTCATTTGCACGGCTCTTCTACCTCCAGCCAAAATATGCAGGTGAGTGAGTTACTGTGAAAGAAAAGAGGGAGGGGGGAAAAAAGGCAGGGCCTTGGTGTAAAGAGAAGCTGGTACAGGGTCAGCTCATGAAATCCCTTCTTTACTAGGAACATGCTTTGGCTTGGCCGTTATTTTAGCAGTGTAGTACACAGAGGGTTCAGGAGTGAAAATGCTTCATTGTCTGTGTGGAGGGTGGTAAATCAAGACATTCTCTTCTTGGGGAACTAGAACATTAGTTCTTGGTCCAGGTCTGATGGCACCTGAAGAAGCCCCCACTCAGCATGCTCACCAGTTGCCACGTAAAGAGGTGTGCATGCTAGGGAGCAAGGCATCAGCTGCCATACTTGAATCTTGTGAACCTCTGTAGGGTTGTGGAAGCAATGTGGGAAATTCAGCTGTAAGACAGCAAAAGAAGACGAGGCCCAGTGGGAGAAACGATCCTGAGAGATCACAGCAGCAGCTCCCACTAGCAGATGGGCCAAGTTCCTTTGCACACCTAGATTGCTAGTAACTGCTGGGGGGGAGGGGGAACTCCTGGAGGACTTGTCTTGAGGGCCAGGGTGGGTGGGGGTGAACAGAGCCGATGTTGGTAGCAAGTAGCCATGTGTAAATGCCTCTCTTCCCTTGAAGTCTGTGGCACAGCTCAGTACTGTCTGGGCAGAAGGAACCTGTGGATTGCAAACTAAAAGCTGTAGAGATGATGTAAAACAAATTGAATTTATCTGCTCCAGATCTGTAGTATTTACCCTTAATTGACTGGAAGGTGCCTTAGGCTGTCCTGGATGCTCCAGGGGAGGTCTGGGCTGGGGGGGTGCACGGGCTGCTGCTCAGCCCAGCACTCTGGCACATGGCCTGCCTTGAGAAGGTCATGTCTTGGCTTTCACAATGGTGGGGACAAGGCAGTGGCTGGCAGCTGTTGAGGGAAAGAAATGAGGTGAACAGCACTTTTAGGTGGATTTGAGGGTTTGTGGGGAAGGGCAGCTTTCCCAGTTTACTGACACCAACTGTACCAGAGGAAAATCAGAGTCCTTAGGCTTCTTCTCACTTGCCTTCTGCAGATGCCCTTGGTGAACTCCAGTTTATATGTGAAATGTTCTCAGCAGTTGCTGCTCTTTTGCCTAGGGGGAGGTGACTGGTTGGAAGAGGATTTGCAGGGTTTTATGACTTTTCTCTCAGTGCTAGATGAAGCCACCAGTGCCCTAACAGAAGAGGTGGAGCATGAACTGTACCGTGTGTGCCTTCAGCTGGGCATGACACTGATCAGCGTGGGACACAGGGCTAGCCTGGAAAAGGTGAGATGGGGAGACAGCACTCCACACCTCCCTGATGGTGGCAAGACAGGGGAGGTAGAGAGTCCCTGGTGAGAGAGGGGAGTGAGTGAGGCTGGAGAGCCTCACTGTGGGAGGGCATGCCCTCGTGGACACATCTCTCAGTCATTGTGTTAATTGAATTGCAGTTCCACAGTTGGATTTTGAAACTTCATGGGGAGGGAAGATGGGAGCTCACTCGATGTGAGAAGATGAAGCGGCTCCCAGGTGGGGAAGGATGCTGAAAAACATGCCCTTGTGTGGCCAGCTGCAGAACCTGCACACGTGTGGGAGAGCTCTGAATAGCAGACATGGAGCTGCCGAGCCAGCAGCTGTCAACAAGGGATTCATCCAGTGCAAGACTAGCTCTGGATTTTGCTGATGGACACAGAGCCAAGTCTGAATTCATGGTGTGCTCTGCCAGGAGCAGACACATCTATGCCATCCTTCTCCCAGCCCCCTTCTCCTTCCTCCCTGCCTCTCATGGGGGAAAGAATTGAGCTGTTAGGCTGCCCAAAGGGAAGATGCTGCCTCATGGGGCTTGTAGAAGCAAGGCCAGAGGAATGTCCATTTGTCCAGGATGCAGTGGTGCAAGGCTAGGATGCAGCCTCCTGTTCTGCCCTCTGTGCCTCGCTGGGACCTCTGTCTCTCTGATACACAGCTCTGCAGAACAGACTTCTGCACCTGTGGCTCTGCTGAGGGTTGTACTCCCCAGCAGGAACCGAGATGCTCCGGAAGGGGAGGAGGAGAATGCTGGCACAGAGAAGGGGCGTGTCTCTGCTCTCTGTGTGACACAGGGTTACAGGTCAAAGGAACATTTTTGTATTAAAATCTGGGGCCTGTTTTCAGTTATGTTTATGGAGAAGCGTTGGTATTTGTTAACCAGACTGCTGCATCTTTTCCTTCTGGGGCTTGCTTTGGAGGAGATGATTGTATATTGGCAATGGTCCTGGAGTAGACTATTGCTGAAGAGCAGAGCGAGCAGGGGTAGGAATAATATACCTATCCAGGGCTGGGCATCCTGCCCTGCTGCTACCTCCACAGCTACTGCAAGAAGCAGGGAACCCCAAGAAGAGCTTTTGGCGCTCTGCTTTTAGGGGACGAAACAGAGCTCACCTCTCCTTACTGTTCTGCCTATGATGAGTCGTATTCTTTCCCCTGCCTCCCATAGGTGTGTGGAGACAGAGGTTTTGAGGGTCTCTGTGTTGTGGAGAGGTCACTCTGAGACTGCAGTGGAGGTACAGTCTCTGAGCACTTACTGGCCACCAGTTGCTTAGCGGCATTTCTGGATGTGGCCCTGGTTCTGCAGTGGAGGAGCAGGAGGTGGCTGCTGGCAGAGCCAAGTTAGCAGCTCTTCTGCGCCTCCGCCAGGCGCTTCCGTCCCTCTACGATGTGCTGCACGGCTTCATGGTCATCCAGGGTGGTTAGGTCCCCAAGCTCACTGGCCTTGTCCTCCACAATTTTCCTTAGTACCCGACGCATAATCTTCCCCGAGCGTGTCTTGGGCAGTTGGTGTGTGACCTGTGATGGAGAGGAACAGAGCTAAGGCTGAGGGAAAGGGGTTGGCCAGGCTGCTGGGGTGGGTGTTGGACCAGCCTGCATGTGTTACCTGAACGTGCTCTGGAGCTGCGCACTTCGCAGTCTTCTTTGAGATCAGCTCCCGTAGCTCAGCAGCGAGAGTCTCCTGCGTGTAGCCACTGTCCTTCTTCAGCACAACAAATGCATAGGCTCCTGGCAGAAGGACCACCACGTTACTGAGCACCACGTGCAGCATGCTCTGAGAGCTTGCCTGGACCTAGTGCCAGGAGAGGTGTCTCTGCTGGTAGCCGCAGGAGATGCTCTGTAGCCTGACCTGTAAGTGCTTTCGGCTATAGTGCTGCTGCTGCCACCTATGCAAAGCCCAGCTGGTCTCGCGTATAGGTTGTGATGGCTGTGCCAAGATCCCCGCTAACATGCTGTATGGCATCGGCACAGCGTTGCTGCCAGGGTTTGGTGTGATAGTGCTACTTCCCGCTGCAGTGCAATAGCCCCAGGAGAGATGTTTCAGGGGCCAGAAAGAAAGCATCTTACCTTCTCCCTTGATCTCATGTGGGTAGCCCATGACAGCAGACTGCCACTGCTGGGTGGTGATTCTGGAAGAGAACAGGGCTAGGGTTTGGCTCGGTGCTCTTGGCAGGCTGACTGCCACCTGGGAGCTGCCCTGACCCAGCTTGACTGCTGCAACCCACGGTAATGCAGGGAGATAAGAAAGGGCCTCAGCTGGCCTCTGCTCTTTTTCCTTCTTGCCTCAGCAGGTCTGTCTGCAAACGCAAGTCTTACCCCCGTTCCCCTGGCTGCTTTAGGCTTGCACCTTCTAGACCCTGTTCTGTGCCTCCAGGTTGCTCCACCCAGTCCCACCGTCTTTACTGGCCCACAGATGCTCCTCCTTAACATGCCCAACTGCCACTTTAGGATTCACTCACTTACAGCATCGACCTTATCAGGCTTGGTCCCTCCCTCAGAATGGGAGGGGAGAAGGGGTGAAGCTCTTCCTACAGGCAGGCTGTGGGTCCAGTACTGTTCCCTGCTGCTACAGCAGCAGTGTGTTTCTGTCTGGTTATTTCAAAGAGGCTTCCCTGAGCGCCATCAGCGTGCCTTCACTGTCCCCTTGGATGGTTTTACCTCCCACCCACACCTCTTACCACAACATCCTCCACCTCCGCCGTGCCCAGCCGGTGTCCGCTGATGTTAATGATGCCATCCAGCCATCCTGTCAGCTGGTAGTAGCCCTCACTGGTACGATACACGCCATCCCCAGTGAAGAAAAAACCTGCAGTGGCCAGAACCGTGCCACGGTCACTTGTTGCAGTGAGCATGTTAGCTCTCACCTTGCCCCTTTCACTCTGTTGGCACCAGGGCAAATATACTCTGCTCCTTCCTAAACTGCTCAGGGTGAAAGTGTCTGCCTTCCTTGTTAGTCTTCTGCCTGCCATCAGGCTTCTTCCCTCATTCTGCCATGCATGGGCTAATGCCCAGCCTGCATCATCACCACAAGCCAGGAGCACTTTGCTCCAGTGCAGGTGTCTGTGGTCCTACTGCTTCTCCCCTTTGCTTCACGTCACAACACACACGCTGTTGGGCCTGCTTAGTGCCTCTGGATGAGTGACAGAAGCCAACAGAGTTTGCAAGAGATGCACCAAGGGGACTGGGGGTAGAAGGACAAATCCATTGCCCTAAAATCGCATATGATCAAATGGAGAAGGTTGGTGAGAGAGGCCAGTTCCCAGGGCAGTGCTGAGGTATCAGGCATGGGGAGATGAAGGGCCTCAATGCTGTGGAGGGTCTGTGGAAGAGCAAAGCAGCAGTACTGGCTCTCCTGGGTCCTGTCCCCATGCAGAAAACGAGCAGGCAGACCCAACTGTACCCAACCAAACACCTCTGCAGTGACCTGCCATGCATTTTTCTTACCTGGATAAGGAGTCAGATAGGTTTCCAGAAATCTCTTGTGGTCATTGTAAATGCTTCGTGCCATACCTGGCCAGGCTTGTGAGATGCAAAGGGCTCCAGAGATGTTGTTTTCCAGAAGGACGTTTCCCTGTAAAATAGTTACCTTTTAGCGACCATGGCTGAGGGTACTTGGGATGTTTAGTCATTGCCTATTTAACAACCGTGTGATGGAAATGTCAGGGAGAGAGCAGTGAGGAGAGTCCTGTGCGCCTGTCTCCAACAGGACAGGCTCAGTCTCTCCCAGGAGATACCTGCAGCCAGCTGCTTACCATGGTGAGATGCAGGGCCCCTCCAGGGAGGCTGGCTGTCCCTGCCCAGCTACCTCACCTTGGAAAGACATGCCAGGGAGCCCAAGCACAGGCTGTCTTGTCAGGACAGAGCAAGCTAGAAAACAAGTCAACTTCTGTGCTAGTTGGAAGAACAGCTTCACTGTTAGTCCCTTTCCAGTAAAGAAGGTTGCTGTCTGGCAGAGATGAGCAGGAAAGACATGCTTACAGATATCCACTCCTGTCAGCAAATACACGCTGCAAGTGCCTGGGGAAAGCAGGCTAAGCCAGTGCCTGGGCCACAGGTTATAAATGTACCTTGTCATCCAGGAGGGAGGGACTGATGCCAAAAAAGGGTCTCATAGCCATTCCTGGAAGGATTTCAGCTCCAGTATTAGAAGGACAGGGTGAGATACAGATGCCTCCTGTTTCTGAAGCAAAAGAAACTGTAATGCTCATCAAAGACAGGGACAAGAGGAAAGCCAGGTAGCACTGCTTGGCCAACAGCCTTTGCCCTGGCCCTCACTGCATCCTGCTGGACCACAGACTGGGGCTGGGTTTGCCAGAGAGTTGGGGAAAGCTCTTTGCAGAAGGATAATCCTGCTCATTTAGTTCAGCAGAGATCTGCTCCTGACTGTCAAGTCCCCTGTGTTTCTGTGGGTTAGCTTTAAAGGCCATTTCTCTCTGTCATGTTTTGGTTCCTGTGGCCCCTTATGGCTCATGCAGGAGTGTCAGTAACAACCATTCGCACTTGGCTAACAAAGCAGCAGGTCACTCCTAAAGCCTGGGAGAGCAGAAGCTGGAATGAGGGGTTGTACACATCTCACCAGTTTGCCACCATGTGTCCACTACTGGGCACCGTGTCTCGCCAACCACACAGAAGTACCACTCCCATGCCTCCTTGTTGATGGGTTCCCCCGCTGCAAGGGGAAAGACAAAGGGACAGAACTGAAAGATCAGGTCAAAGACACAGCTTTGCAGGGCCTGCTCACGGAGCCACCCTCAAGTAGCACGGTCTCCTGACTTGCCATTCTTATGTTGCCACTGCTGTTGGCATTTGTGGGAAGAGGCACAGGCTGATGACCAGGGATGTGCTGCTCTAGCCCATGCTCCCAGCAGTTACCTGAGCCAAGCACTTTGAGAGAAGAGTGGTCATACTTCTTCACCCATTCATCGCCGTATCTCAGGAGCAGGTGGATGGCAGTGGGGCCCCATAGAACTGGTTAATTTTTAACCTCTCCACTGTTTCCCAGTAGCGGCCTAGAGTGGAAACGGGGCCAGTAACCATCCACACAGGTCCTCCCAGCTTGAGACCAAGATAGAGGGAGAGGAGGTGAGGGTAAGGGCTCTCTAGCAGTGCCTGGACCCTCAGCCAAGCTAATCCCATGCTGGGAAGGACTAAAGCAGTCCAGGAGCAGCAGTCGCCTCTCTTCCTCCACATCACTTAGCTCTGCTACTCTCCCTGCTGCAGGGAGGGACAGGGATAAACAGCTTCACTCCTGGAGAAGGAGCAGTGACTTCCTAACCGGAGGAAAAGACTCTTCCCCTCGCAGCTCTCTGCTGGGCACAGCGGCAGCAGAACTATCGCTGCCTGTGTCCTGGCATCAAGCTGCCAGCTTCCTGCCTGCTGCGGGACTCACAGGGTGGCTGTGGCACGTCCCAGCTCCCCTGAGACACCTTCTCACTCACCAGGGTTAGGATGGACGGGAGTGCTCTCAAAAAGGACTGTGGTGCCACCATTGCAGAGGGGGCCATAGACCATGTAGGTGTGCCCCGTGATCCAGCCGATGTCTGCCACACAGCCAAAGATGTCCCTGTCCTGGTAGTTGAACACATACTGCACAAGAGAGGAGAGGCAGTGAGGTGTACAGCCTGCACCTGCCCTCCCAGCAAGGGAGACAACCAGGAGCAGCGGTATTACTAATGGTATTGCATCCTTCTGTTTTCCCACCACCCCTGCAGGAATACCTTCTTCCTGCAGAGAGTTTTTTAAAATGTTATCAGAAAAAAATAAAATGTCAGGTGCTTTATGAAGGTGTAGGAGTAGAGAGACTCTTTTAAAAAAAATACATAGCCAAATTTGCTCTTTTCCAAAGGAGAGAGCTACAGCCTTTCCTTCTTTCTGCTGATGTCTAGACAAGGCTGATACAAGTATCCTATAGCATCAAAACAGGAGAACTTTCAGGGTGAGGATGATCCCTCTACACCTACATGACCATGTGGAAGGAGAGGAGCTGTAGGCAAGGTGGTGGTGCCCAGGTACTGCTGGGCTCCCAATGCACATTAAACACTCAGGAAAACCCTGAGCTCAGCAAGGAGCCCAGCATAGGAGCACTGAGGCAGCAAGCAGATGGACTGTGAGATGCTTCAGCCCAGAGCTGGCCCAGCTTGCCTACAGGAGTTGGCACCACTCCGCCTCAGCTGGGTGAGCGCAGCCCTGTGCCTGCAGGCAGGCAGAAAGCAGAAGTTGTTCTTCTTCCTACTGCCCCATTTATTCCTCAGGAGACCTTTAGCTGCAAGGCTGGAGTATGAGGGAACAATGCCTGCCCTATGCAGGGCAGAACTGAGTGCCATCAGACTGGCAGCAACATGTCCAGCTTCCTCAGGAAAGGTCTGCAGGGGCCAGTCTCCCACTAGCCCATCACTTCTCACCTTCTGCTCTGGCATCTCCTGTTTTGGCCCTTCCTGTCTCTTCCTGCAGCTCCCTGTCTGTAGGCTGCCAGCTGGGGACTCCAGGGCCTCAAGTGCTCCAGGGTGCTCATAATGGAAACTTCTCCGCTTGCTCTGTCTCTCTTTAACCGAGCGGTGAATTATGGTAGCAGTGGTCTGCCCCATCCAACTGAGAGGTCTGAGCGTGCCAGCCCTGTGTCGTGGTTTCCAGCACTCCTGAGTGCTAATGTGGTCACATGCCACTCACTCCCTGCATTGCCATTCTGGGATGGCAGCCCTGGCTCTCACAAACCAGCTCTGATGGTCTTGAGAGGGTCACGTATTATGTTGGGCACAGCTGTACAGACAGCTTAGCTCACAGGAAAACCAAGGGCTTCCACACACACCCTGCACACACCCCAGGAGGTCTGGCCTCCAGCACTCATGGCTGACAGAGATGACCCAGCCAGCCTTGAGCTTGCTGTCTCACAGGGTGCATGGTCTGAGGCACTACTGGAACTTCAGTCGTGCACAGGGAGAGCCAGACCCAAAGCTAAGGGACTGTTCAGAGAGGAACTCCCTCTTCCAGAGGACTCCATATAATGTCTTAGGAAATGTCCCTCACAGCCATTCCTGCAGCCAAGTGCAGCTCCATGCTGTGCTCAGTACCCGTTTATCCAGTTCAGTTAGAGTTTGCTTTGGGCATGCAAGGAGTTAGAGGCTTTCCTCTACCCAAAGATGACCTATACTTTTCGAGTATAGACCCTTTGTTTTGAGGGAACTCACCAGCTTTTACAGATATCCTGAAATGTGTCCCTCCCCAAAGCACTGCCTTCAATCTCCCACCTGAGTTGGGGTAGTTACACTTAGGAAAAGAAAGCCAGATGTTTTAGGAGCAAATTGGCTTCTTCCTCCTCACCCAGTAATATAAAATTATCCTTACAAGGCTGAGCATCCCACCCAATGATTCAGTCTAGGATAGGTCAGTGAAAGAAAGAAGAAAGCCAAGAAGAGGCCAGCTCAGAGGAGTATGTGTTTGGGAGGCCCTACTCCGGAGCATGTGTTGCTCTTCCCCACTACCTGTAGGCAGATGTGCTCTACTGGGCTCTGGTGCCCTAGGAGGGCTTCCCAGAGACTTTGCTCTGGATAAAGATGGGCTCGTGGCGCAACAAGGCAGCACATCTATTCCCTGCACCACCTATGAACTGGTAGCTCATGAGTGCTCTGTGACTGAGATCCATTACCTTGTGTGTGAGAGCAGCAAACAGCAATAACCAGCCTGGGAATGCACCAGACCCTTGGGTTTGCCGGTGCTGCCTGATGTGTAGAGAAGGAACAACATGTCTTCACTGTCCATGGCAGCCGGCTCACAGCACGCATCCTCCTTCATCATCTCCTGCAGGAGAGAGCACAGCAGTTCTCTCTTGGGATCTCAGAGGCTTCTCTGTGTTGTCCCTACACCCGCTTGCGCATTTCTCCCCCAAGCCTTCCTCTGAGCACCTGCACCACCCTGCTCCCCCCGTACTATCCTCTGCCGCTGCACCGCTGCTCCCCTTGTTCGCCAGCCTGAACTCTCGCCTTGCTGAGCTGGCAAATGCTCTCGTCAGCCAGACCAGACCTGCTGAGTAAGAGGCAGCTATTTTTATGCTGCCACTGCTTTGACCAGCACAGAAGTCTTCCAGGAAGCCTTTCTAGCACTAATCGCTTACAGGTGGGATGAGCAGAGGCGGAGAGACCTCTGTGCAGCTCCAGGGAGCTAACAGAAATGCACAGCAGGGGCTTACCTCTTCAGAAACAGTGCTTTATGCTGGCAGCCTGGCCATCCTGTGTGCCTCAAATAACGGGCACACCAGCAACCTCACTGCCTGCTTCCTCAGACACGAGCTGCCAGCAGCGCTCACAGAGGGTGCCACGTCCGCCAGCAGACCAGTGTGTGACAGTGCAGTGGCAGTCCAAGGCCAAGCTCACGTTGTCAGCCTGTGTCTGAGGTGTTTCTAGCCCCTGGTCCACCCTGCTATGAGCCCTGGTTTGCACTGCTTGCCCCTGACAGTAAAGGGCTGGTGCTGTGGGAAGAGCCACCAGTTACCCATCTCAACGGCTCCTGGGACTGTCCTGCACTCGTGTATGGCTCCAGCTGCTGCTGCTGCAGGACAATGTCTCCACATCGCATCAATGCCACCAAAACTGTCATGGCCTGCCAGGACCCTCTCTCCACCCCTTGTCCCAGCTCTCAGGGCAGGCATATTACTCAGGGGAAGCGGCAGTAGCGACGGGCAGCCTCTCACCTCCTCCAGCAGCAGGTCCAGGGCTGTCATGGGAACCTTGCTGTCAGGCCTCATAGAAACCAGAACCCGTTTCATGCATGCTAGCCACCACCAGCGGGCATGGGGGCATGTAGATTGTCACCCTGTCTCCCTGTTTCACCCCTTGCCGTTTCAAGGTGTTGCCTAGGCGGCACGTCAGCTCCAGCAGTTCCCTGCCCAAAGAAGCAATGGCACAGTTAGTGACTTTTGTGCAGATCTTAGCTATGTGCATAAAGGTGGGGGGGGCCTTAGAGACACAGGTATGCAGCTTACATCCCTACGCACCCTAACCCCCCATGCTGGAAGTCCATGAGAGAGCTGCAAAATGTCAGTGGGAATGAAAGAAGAAGACACAGACATGGGCTGTTATTTACAGAAAAGAAAGAAATCTGAATGGCCTCTGTACAGAGCCTAGCACTTGCACTGGCCAGCATAAGGAGCAAGCCATAGGGCCAGCAATGGCCACTCACAATTCCTCTGGCTCGGCAAGCCCACAACACCACAGCTGACTTTCCCAATAACAGCCTGCATGTTTCTTATATCAGCCCATACAACTGGAGTGACACATTACCCTGCAAGGCTGGAGGCTACGCATGAGGAGTTAGGTATCTTCCCCCAGGACAATGGGGCCCTGTCCTTTGCTAAAGCTGGGAAGGTCAAGCCCTCCAAAGCTTGTGCCCACCAGCAAGAACAACAGCTGTAGGAAAGCGGTGAGCAAAACAATGACTCTCCTGAGAAGCATCCCTCCCAGAAACCATGGCTTGGCTGTCAGTGACTCATTTCACGGGAGAGCTCTCCATGCAGGGAGATCGGCAGGGGTGGATGGTCATGTTTGTCATGTGAGGTCTGGAGCCAGAGAGGACAGAGGGACTTGTTCTTTGTGCAGAGGGATTTAAGTGGACTCTGCAGCAGAGACTCAGAGAGCAGGCAAATTGAGCTGGAAGGTGGTGGGCCCCAGACAAACCTAGGAGGGCTGCACAGGCAGTCCCCCCAGAGAACCAAACCCAGCAGCGTTGCTGATGTGTGGATGAGCATGGAGCTTCCCAAAACCTATGAGGCTGTCAATTGGGCCTCTCTTGCAGACAATTTACCTGCAAGTTTAGATATCAGGAACCTTGTTGGGAAGGCACAGGGGTGATTTTCCACGTGGTCTTACCTACAAGCATTGCAGTGCTGCCAAGAGGGGCTTACATCTGCCTCCTCAGTAGGGTAGGGACACCTTGGGGCCCAGAGGGCTAATCAGGAGGTTGGCTGAAGTCTCAGAACAGCAGAGGCAAGCCAATAGCCACCATACTGTTGATCTATCTATGTGAAGGGATGCCGCATCCCTTCACATGACATACATCACCAGATCAGCCCTGTGCAGTGTTCATGCATGCTGCAATATGTCTCTCGTGCTCAGAGGTAAGTACTGACCTGTACGTGACCTGCACCTCCTCTCCTGGTTCATCCTTCTCCCAGATTAAGGCCACTTTGTCTGCGTCTACATGGACATGTCGGTCCAGAATATTCACTGGAAAAGATGACCCAGTCTCATTGCCAGAACAACCCACCGTGCCTCTTAACTCGCATAAAGCCAGCACTGGCAGTCCCATTTTCAGATCAGAGTCAGGGTCGTGTGTGAGTCTTCTCAGCATTAGCCTTATGCATCCACTGAAACAACTATTGTGGATACCAGCTGGCAGATCACAAGCACCATCCCAAGCCTATTACACTCCTCACCACTCCAATATGTACCAGTCCCCACTATCAGCTTCCCCCTTAATTGCAATCTAACGCAGTCCAGAGCAGAAACTGCCTGAAGTCCCTTTGGAGGTCACATCCCCAATGCCCTCAGAGAGCCCGGCAAGTATTAACTCAGCCATCACTCCACCCAGCACTGCCTTGCAGCTGCTTCTGGGATGGACTAGGGCAATGTTTTAGTGGCAGTACTCCTAAATAACAAAATGTAGGACAAAGTGAAGCTCTGCACAGGAAGGTTGCAGGCTCCATTTGTCCAAGATGGAAGAGAACCAGGGCCAGGAGTGCACAGCCCCTGGCTTTCCAGGGACATGCTAGGCTGAGGCTTTGGCTGTAATTCTTCCAAGAAAAGTTTGCCGTGTTGCTGGCAGCTGCGGTTTCCTCAGAAACCTTGTTCCACTTAAACAAGGCTTCCTTAAACCTGCTGTTGAGATAATGGGATGATGCAGCAGCCCCAGTTTGCATATCAGAATGCCTTTTTCTCCTGACCATTTGTAGTTTTCTGGGAAAGAAGGAAAGGAAGGGGTTCAATCTCAAGAGGGGGAACAGTAAGATCTCAAATCCCAAAAGCAAGTAATTCCTGCTGTCCTGCCCCAATGGACTGTATAAGACCCGATTTCTGAGAGGTCTGTCTCATATTTTGAATACTGGGACCAACAGCATTGTGAGCAGGACACAGTGTCACCAGCCCCTGTGTGTTCCCCTGGTAGGCCCCCTAAGGCAGTAGCCCCAGCCCACAGAAGAGCCTCCCACAGCTGTGGGGACTTCCATTAACACTCATTGCTCCTGTATTTTGCTTTCTGCATATACATAGTGCCTTCACCGGGCAGGGACAACCTAGTGCAACGCTGCCTGCTGAACACCCAGGGTTTGGTGGTGTCGCCTGTGGTCCTGCAGAATGGAGCCACCACTCTGCTGTGGGATCCATGGAGGCTGAGGGAAAGCAGCCCAGCTCCCAGCACACCCTGATCCAGCTCCCAGCACAGCCTGATACAGCTGCAGCCACTCCAGTGAGACCCAGTTGCTCCCTTAGGGCCAGCCACATCCTTACACTATGGCCACTGCAGGACCAACTGGACCTTTTGAGGATCCCCCACACTCCAACCCTTTAACTCTGTGCTCCTCTGATCTGCTCCCAGGGCCGAAGGCCTTCACAGAGAGGCACTCACAGGCACTTGGTGGACTCCCATTTCTGTCTCCCTCCTTACCTGCCACGTTCAGCTGCCCACCCAGGAACCAGGAAATCCTGCCCTGGTGCAGGTCGCAGTCCTGGACAGAGTGGAAGGGGGTGATCCAGGTGAGCCGGCTCCTCCCTAGTGCTCCCCAGAAGGTGTCCCCCTGCTCCACTGACACCTTGTACAAGTCTTGGTGGTCCCTGGGTCTGGGGAAGGCGACGGCTTCAGGCATGTAGGCGGTGAGGGGCCCGTAGCTCCAAGCTCGGGCAGCTGCTGACCCAGGCAGGCACATGGGAGCCTGAGGAAGCGCTTTGGGGCAGCACGCCCTGGCCAGCAGCCTGGCCGTCATTGCAGGGCACCTGCCTCTCACTGAGGGGATGGGTGCCTGGAGCCCTCGCGGCCGCTCAGGACACCTGTCCTGGGCAAGACAGGCCCCTGTGGGAGCTGCCGCTATGTCGCCCTGGGCTGGCTGGACGCAAAGCAGCTCTCCCGCACAGGGAGCCCAGGCGCCCCTTCTTCCCTTCCTTGTTCCTCTCCTTCTCTCTTCCAGAGCACTAAAGGGAAAACGAAATTCAACCCCTTTAAGGGAGGGGAAAGGGGCGGGCTGTAGAAATATTTGACTGAAAATAACCTTCATGCTAATCTGAGTCCTGACAGCTGCTCTTGAACAGGAGCCAGGTTCAGCGGGTGCCTGGGCTCCCCACAGTGGCCGAGGTGCCCAGGCCAGGCTTTACCAGCCCGCTCCTGCTCATGCTCTCCCAGGGCTGAGCTGTGCCCCTGGACCTCTCTGCTTTGCCCCCACTCACCTCCCTTCGCACCTTCTTCTACTCGTCCCCATCCCCTCGCCCCTCACAGCCCCCCTGCTGCAACCCCTCACTCCTCCACCAGCCATGAGAGCAGCCTGGGGCAGCTCACCTGTAGAAGTTAAGAGTCCCCTGCATGCTAGCCTTGGGTGATGGGACTATCCCCTTCCCAGAATTAAGGTCCATTCCCTGCAGAGCACTAGGCTGTGCTGTCTCCGGTGGGCCAGGGAAGGTTTTTCTCCTACGGCTGTCTGCTGCAGGAGGGGGATAGCACAGCACATCCCACGTCACTGATGAGTGGCTATCAATCAGAGTTGTCCCCTCTGGCAAGCTGGGCTGGGCTCTCTGCCTCCTCTCAAACACTACAGACTGGTCTGTACCACAGGGTGGACTGGGAGCGCTCAACAAGGACATGGTGGAGCAGGGGGTGGTGGTTTGGCATGAAACACTGCAGCCCATCTCCTCGCACCAAGACCCCCCACCACCCACTGTAGCAGAGCTAAGCTGCCTCCCTGCCTCCAAACACCTTTTTTTTCTGCCTTTCTTTCCTTCAGACACTGTAGGTAGTGTTTTTTAAGACAGAGGTTGGAGGTTTCCTTAATTTCATTGACCAGGTTCCCTTTCCTTCCTAGGGGACACAAAAGAAGAGCAGAAAAAGACTCTCTCTGCAAGCAGGGCTGTTCTCAGCCAGGCACACCAATGGGATCAACAGCAGAGGTGAGAGGGTTAGTAGGTCTTCTCTTTGCTCTTCATAGTACAACACCACTCATGGTGTGCAGGGCTAATATATTTGGTGAACAGGCTGGACACCAGTATGGGAGACAGACACTATTTGACAGCAGGTGTATTCATCCCAGACCACACACCTGGTTTGCATCAAAGCTGCCCCCAGAGCTAGGTGAGGACCTATGAGGGCTCTGTCACCCTAGGGAAACACAGTCCTGTGGGCTTACAGCCCCGTCACAAAGTCAAGCCCAGGCAGCCCCATCGTTCCACAAGCAAAGTCTCTCATTTACTATGCACATCTGCTCTGCCTCAACTTTTTTCCCCTGTAAGACATCAGGTTTTGACATCAGACCATGCCCAGATGCCCTTAGCAGGGCAGGCAAATCTCAGCTCCTTCCCTAATAACTCAGTACGGGCTCCTGCTGCTCTTAAGTTGGAGCTCGCCTTGCTGGAAATCCTGTTGGTGCCCTTCCCTCTCAACAAGCTCCCCTGCGCTTGCAGTGTCTGGCTGCTGCCTCCACTCCTCAGGCCAGCTGGGCCCTGCAGCCTGCTCCTGGCAGAGAGGCTGAGCTTGCCCGAATCATAGAATCATAGAATTGTTAAGGTTGGAAAAGACCTCTGAGATCATCTAGCCCAACCATCAACCCCTCCCCCACCCCAAAAAACCCAAACAAACAAACCCACAAAACAAACAAACAAACAAACAAACAAACAACAAAAAGCCAAACCACTATGCCTGCTAAACCATGTCCTGAAAGTGCCACATCCACACGTTTTTNAGATCTTCTTGCCCGAAGATCTGCCCGGCTCTCTAAATGCTATGGCACATGTGATATGGAGTGACCCAAAGCACCAGGGCTGTTCTGGATGCTGAAGTGACTTGTCCTCTGACCAGTTGCATGCCATGGTGCCTAACTTCTGCCCCAGGTACAAGCACACCCCTTTCAGCTTTGTCTTTCACCACAAAGGGAAAGCAGCACCCAAGCCCCATCTTCTCCATGCCTGGGTGAGGAGGAAGGTGCAGACCTCTCTTTGTGCCTCTTTGGAGCTCCCACCTCTCTCTGGCTATGGCCTGATGTACAACCCCCTCTCAGCTTTGGCTGAATTCACCCTCCTTGAACATCATGACTGGACTCATACACAGTATTCCTGTTTAGTTTTATTCTTGTTCATATCTTTACAGAAAATGGCACATAAATCACAGATGCTGGATGACTAGAAGTTGTTACAGCTCCATATCTCAAACACCTCAACACTGAATTCTTTTCTCACTGTATATACATTATTTACACACCATGGGCTATCATCTAACACGTGAAACAACCGGGGGACAAAGACAAACAGGGGCTGGATGGAGGGGCTTAACCTTTGACAGAAGAAAAACAGTAGCTCTGGGGAAAGGGTGCTCACAGCTGAAAGGACAGAAAGGGTCGCCTGGAAGTCACTGTCCTACGGCTTTCAGGGGGGGAATAGCGCCTTACTGGGATGGGAAGTTAATGGTACCACAGAGTGGGTTTGCCTGCCTGGGTCTGTGTGGGCTCATGTGGGGCCGGCTGGTGGACGTATGTACACATTACAGGGTGTATCGGGCTGGATGTGCATGGCTGTCATTCCCTTTAACACTCAGAGGGCGAGCTGGACAAATTTAATTCAATAAATACATTGGGCCGATGTTGTTGTCTCACCTGGAATAATGTATTCAGTAAATAAATTCACCATTCGGCCCCTCTACAGGGGTGCAGGGCTTTGGCATTTGGGGCAGAGTCAGACCAGGCTGTGGCGGCCAGTCCTGCGGGAGCCAGCGTTGTGGGCTGGGGTCACCTCGTGGTGCCAGGTGGGACCAGGGTGTTGCGCCCACAGGCTAAACCTGCCTCTCCCTGCCAAATGGAGGCAAAACTCAACGGCTTTAAAGCTGGAGCCCCTTCCCGGCAGACCCCAGTACCGGGCAGGGAGAGATGTGTGGAAGGTGCAAACCATCCTGGACAGAGAGTTGCCATTTCATGCAAACACTGCCATGGGCTTGTCCCACTGCGGCTTGGGCCAGAGGCAGAGGTGATGGCCGAGGGCAGGTGTGGGTCTGCCTGGGGCACGGTGGGATGAGGCGCCAGGGGAAGGGGCCTGGGCAGCACTGGGCAGAGACGTGCACCAAGGAGGGGCATGGAAGCAGGGCACAGGCTCACTCCAAGATGGCAGATGGGGTCTGGGGCTGGATCAGGAGGAGAGACCCCCAGAGCTGGTCATGAGGCTGGAGGGACCCAGAGCCTCGGTGTCCTCTCGGGTGGTGACGATGATGGGACATTTCCCAGTTCCCCAAAAGGAAGGGGTGGGGGGGCGAGGAAGGCCCGGTGGGGCAGAGGAGCAAGGGGCAGGGGTATGCTCAAGGGGAGCAGGCAGGGGGCACCTCTGCCAGGCAGCTCCAAACGCAGAGACTGGGGCTCTGCTCCCCAGGGCAGGGGTGGCCGGGGGACCTGGCAGTCCAAGGGGGGACACGGCCCCCAGAGGACACAGTGTCTGTCAGTGCTGGCTTCCACCACCTCTTCCCCCCCTAGATCAGCTTCTCCTCCTTCTGCGATGAGTTCAACTTCTCTGTCTGTCTCTCATCCTCCGCCGCTGCCACCTCCTCCCCTGTCTCCGGCTTCCTGCCCGGGGCCGGGGTGTCCCCAGCGATGGTCCCCAGGACTTTGGTGCTGTGCTCCTGAGCTTTGGCCCTGAGGGCGGCAATGCTGTTTTCTCTCAGTTCCTCCTGGGAAATGGTGGTTTTGGAATCTGGGCCCCTCTCTTCCTTGTCACTCTTGTCAAGCTTGGGCAGGGCCTGGCGCTCCACCTCCGTCTTCCTCCCCGCCTCAGCCGCTGCCTCCAGAGACTTTTTGTGCATCCCTAAAAAGAATTGTTGGTATTCGGGTTTAGAAAAGCGCCTGGGCATGGGAAAGCCATCTTGAACTGAAAACAGCAAAGATAAAGAGAGGCCAGAATTAAGGAAAAGCAGAAACCCTCACTTCACACAGCAGTCACGGCAAGCCGCTCGCTCTGGCCCCCGTGCGAGGGCAGCCCAGGCAAGGCAGCTGCCTGCTGGGGCAGCCCAGCCCTGGCATCCATGGCCTTGGGGCTGCCCCCAGAGGTCTATAATTACTCTCCCCTTCATTTCTTTTTGTGAACCTAAAGCTAACTTGTCTCAGCATGGGATGAGGGTCTCAGACAGCAGCACAGTTGTCTGAGTTTCATGGAGGCTGGGGTGGGAGATCCCCCATTGCCTATTCTTGTATCAACCCGCTTCTCACACAGCCCACCCTTCTGCCTCTCTCAGTTTCACACAGATAGAAGGACAGGACAGCCTGTTGTCAAGATGCCAGACACTAGTTTTGGGGCAGAACCAGCCTGAAAGGTTGGAAAGCGGGAAGCAAACAGCAGGAGCATGGTAGGGTAGCTGCTACCTCTGTGTCTGCACAGAAAACCAAGCAAAACCAGGCAGGAATGCAGCTCCCCCAGGTGCCAAGAGCAGGAGGAGGCAGCAGTGTGTGTCCCCTGGGACCTGGGGCAAGGAGAGCGCATTTGGTGGTCCCAGCACCCCACACAGCATCATGGGGCCAGGGGAGTCAGACCAGGATGATGTCCTGACTTGGGCAAGTTAGAGCCCCTGCTCCAGGGCTGGGCACGAGGGACATTCATGCCACAGGAGTCGAAGGCTAACACCAGCCTGAGCACAGGGGGCAAACTGCTGCCCTGGCCAGATCCTGCAGGTCAGGATCCAAGGACCAGCAGAGATTTGGGATGGTCATTCAGACCCTGTTGATGGGGGCTGCTGGGGGTTTTGGGGGTGGAGGGTGGCGGGGCGGGGGGACCTTGCCCCACTGCCCTCCAAATGTGTTTTCGACACGGCTCCAGTTTCTTCCTTGCATCCCTCCATTTCATCTTAACCCACTTGCCATCCCCCATGAAGACAGCTGCTTTCTTACCCAGGAGCCAAGGGGCGCAGGACTCCATGATGCCATCCTTGGCAGACTTGAGGATGGATTCAGGCAGTGGGATGGAGTGACGCACCATGGCACCGTAGAGCCCATACTCAGCCATCACGCTGCTCCTGCCCCAGCACTTCTCCCTCTTCCGCCATTTGGCCCGGCGGTTCTGGAACCAAACCTGGGGCAAGTGACAAGAGGGACATGGGTTTTTTGGGGGAGAAGGTGTGTCAGTCCCTTTCCTACATGGGAACACACGTGTGCTTGTGCAGCAGGATGAAGGCAGACACATTGCTGCTCATCCAGAAAGCACTGCGACCTCTTCCCCCGTGCAGCAGCCGCTGGGTATCTCTCCCTCCCTCCCTTGCAGGAGCAGTGAGGGCCAAGCATGAGAGCAGGTCCCATTCCTCTCTGCAGGATGTAATTAATTTGCCATCGTGGTGTCTTTTTCTAGCTGCTTTTGGTTCTTGTGCCTGGGATTTTCGTTCATTATTTACTGGGTGTCTGAGCTGCGGCATGGGGCTGCGGGCGGTGGTGCCTGCAGGGAGGGCTGGGATGGGGGTGGATGCTCGGGAGAGGCGGGAGAAGGGGGAAGCTGATCGGTGCGCTTCGCCCTGAATTCCCAGTTTGAAAAGCCCCTCATCTTCTCAGAAAATTGGCAGAATAATCTCTGAGCTGTGACCTGGGGGGCAGCCAGCAGAGAGGCGGGTGGTGATGGGGGGGGGGATGCTCGCAGAAATCTATTAGCGCTCTCTCTCCGATTTCCATTCCTCTTGTCTCCCTCACCCTCCTCCCTCCCCGGCTCCCCTCCCTTCCCACCGAGCAGAGGCATCAGCTTTAGATGAAAAATTGCTCGAGGTCTATTCAGAAGGAGGCAAAGGAAGAGTCAGCCCCAGGGGCAGCCCAGGCCTGATTGAAAAATAAGTTAATTTCAGTTTGAATCGATGGGCCTCAGGCACTGAAATATCACGGGAAATTAAAGCAGCTGGTCCCCAGGGAACCACGCCATTGACCTGCGCTAATTAATGCCATGGAGTTACCAGGCCCCTCTCCGAGAGGCAGCCCCTCCCTCCCCGCGGACACCCCAAACACCTCCTCATTTAACTAATTAGACTCACAGAAAATTGGGTGTTAATTTGTTTAGGATTTTTTTTTTCTTTTCTATTTTTTTCCCTCCCTTTCCCGGAAAGTACACGGCAAAATGGAAATGAATGGCGGGGTCTCGCTGGCAGATGGATGCTCGGGGTCACTCTGCAATCTTCTCCGACTTGATTGCTTGATTAGGTCGTTAGCACATTAAAAAAAAAAATTGCTTGCCGTCTGGCGCTGGCCTGATGAGTGGGATGAGGCGGGAATCGCCTGGGTAATTTATCTTTTTATACTGCAAAGAATTTGATTTCAATCTGCAGATATATGGAGGTGCCTTTGACACCTGTTTAACATTACAGAGCTGACAGCTTAACCCTCTCTTGTCCCCACCGCCCGTAGCCATGGGGGAGCTCAGAGTGCAGTGGGGAGCACTGGGGGACTGGGGCAGACCCCCAGTTCTGCCGTGGGGACCATGAGACTGATGCTGCGGAGTGATGTCCTGCTCTCAGCTGGCAAGGCAAGC